>VMDR010004912.1:0-55881 GCA_007922815.1 Macrotus californicus
ACATTCTCTAGCCACTCCAGCAGTTTATTTTGAATGAACCATCTTCCTCCTGGTTTTCCAGAGGTGTCAATCACTTTCAGCTTAGGGAGAACCTGCCTGGTGGAAGTTGTGCTGGTGTTGATGGGAACTGGGAAAGAGGCGGACACAGAAACTCGTGAGAAGTAAACAGTGAGTAACACTAGAGAGAAGATCAAAGTCCGGTCCTGCCCTAAACAAGAAGGTGGGGCCCCGTGACTGGCTTTGAAACCTTCCCCTCTGCATTAGGTAGGTCTTTGGTTGTCTCGGTAACATTTGGAGCAAGGATTAAAGGGGTCCCTGTGGCCCAGCCCCATTTCTTTATTCCAAGAAGAAGATCATCGTAAATTGACCCTAATACACACACACACACACACACACACACACACACACACACACACACACACACAAATTTTATCTGCTTTAACGTATAACAGATCTCTATGGTGTTTAACCCATTGTAGGTAATTAATAAGAAAGACTTCCATGAAGAGGAAACAGAATCATTCATGAATAAAAAGCTTTGAAACCCGATCAGGTCACATGCCTAGGTTGTGGGTTTGGTTCCCTGTTGGGGTGCTTACTGGAGGCAACCAATCAATGTTTTTCTCTCTCATCGATGTTTCTCTTTCTTCCTCTCTTTCTAAGATCAATGAATATATCCTTCAGAAAAGATTAAAAGAATGTACAAAACACAACGGCAGAACATTCACAAAAGAAAACATAATGATTAAAACATATTTTAAAATATCCAAAGAGATTTTAGATAAAAATGAGATATGTTAATTGATAAAAATTCTCCTGGATGCAGCTTTACAAATGTATCACAAGCCTCTAAAAATGCCCATGGTCTTGAAGCTGGCAATTTTTTCCTGAGAGCATATTAGAGATGGGGCGTAACACTGGTATGAACAGGTGATCTGCGCAGCAGCATCTGAACAAAACCGAGCGGAACTCTGTCTTGTCTCCCATTAGAGTCCAATTCTCTGGCAATTTCATTCTTTCCATTTTTCTGTCTAGCTCATTGACCATCAACCCCTCTCTCTACCGGATACAACCCATCAGCATACAGATGTGTTTAGTGTCTCCCAAAGTTTTAAGTCCGTTTTTAATCCCACATCTCCACCTGACTACAACTCCATTCCTCTGCTTCCCTTTATGGGAAAGTTCAAAGGAATCACCTCTGCATACCCCCTCTACTCTCACCTCCAATTCACTCACCAACTTGCTCTGTCTTGTCAACATCCAAGATGACATCCACCTTGCCAACTCCAATGAGTACTTTACTATCCTGTCCTTAAATTCTCAACAATATTGTGCATGTTTAGTCATGGCCTTCTGTATCTTTCATTGGCTTCTAGCACACACATTCCTGTTTGTTTTCTTTTACCAAGTGGCCACTCTGTATCAGGCTATTTTCTTGAATCTTTCTTCTCCACCCACCTTCTAGAAAATAGAGCTCCTTAGGGCCCAGTTCAGAACATCTTCTCTATTCACATTTATTTTCTTAGGTGTTCTCATCTAATCCCATGGCTTCTGGTGCCATCTTACAGCAATGACTCCAAAATTTATGTCCTTGGGCTTGAATCTCTCCCTTGAAGTCCAGACTGATATAGCCAACTACTTAGTCGACATTGACATGTATACCTCAGGCATCTCAAACTTCACGTATCTAAAACAGACCTCTTATCCCATCTCCCTTTACCCAGAATACCCAGGTCTCCCTCGGCCATCTCCATTGCTAGGCATCAGAAGTCATACAGTGTCATTCCACCTCATTGTATTCATAAAGGTCGGATCGTTTTCAAGAGGAAGGTAACTACTTGTCTTTTTGTCATAGGAAGGGTCACAAAGTTCTGGAAGAGGACAACATGTCGCATTTTGAAAAAACAATCTGTCAAATGTGTGACAGAGAAGCACAACCAGGAGGAAGTGACCGTGATCACTAAGAAAGCCAAAATATACCTTCCATATCAATGGGACATGGGCTAAGAGTAGGGGTGAGCTGAGGGGCAACCAGGTCTGGAAAAATCCCAACCCTACATATGAACCAGCTCACCCTGGGAATCTTGCTATAATGTCACCTAATGTAGACTGCAGGACCAAGTAAACTGGAGCATTGATTCAGCCATCTATGCAAGGAATAAAAGCAGTGTACAATCTAATCAACAAAATAATTTAACAAACAAAATAGAAGCACAGATACATAGAACAGGCTGGCAGCTGTTGGAGGGGAGGGGGGTGGGGGATTGGAAGGCTGGGTGAAAAAAAGTGAAGTGATTAAGCAAAATATACATATGTACATATGTGTGTGTGTATGTATAATATGTACATATATATATGACACATAAACACAGACAACAGTGTGGTGATTGCCAGAGGGAAATGAGGGTGAGGGTGGTAGAGGTGGGCGAAGGGGGGTAAATGGAGACGGAGAGAGACTTGACTTTGGCTGGTGGGCACACAATGCAGTGTGCAGATGATGTTTTGTGGAGTTGTGCACCAACGTCACTCCAATTCAATGTTTTAAAAAAAGCAGTTAACTTCAGTGTGTCACAACACGCACACACAGGAAATGCTTCCCCCAGTGTAACACACCTGTCCATGGCTGCCACTGATCTGGTTTCCTCCCTGTGCTTCGCAGGCAGTGAGAACCTCTGTCTCACTAAATTAAAAGACTGGAGGAAACATACACCTTCCATCTTCCGCTTTAGTCTGGGACTTAAATATTTGGACAAGTACCTGCAAACTCTCTGACAAAATATATCTCGCCATCTAATATTAGACATGCATAGACTTCGCTCTGCAGCTGAGAAGGAAGAAAAGGAGGGAAGAAGGAGGCAGGTCACTGGATATACAAAAAGATAAAGGAGTGGAAAACAAAGGACTGTTCTTACGATTCAGAGCACAAACTACGCCCATCGCAAGAAAAAATAAAAAGACTTGCAAAACAAATGAACCCCACGGGTCATCAGAGATCTGAAAAGACATAATCTGAAACTATGAAGAATTGCCTTCAGAATTTAAAAAATTAGCAAATTCAAGATGCAATGCAGGCGATAAACAGCAAGATAGATACTAAACTAAAAAATGAAAGTTATAACATGAAAATTTTTTTCATTTTTTACAGGAAAGGATAAAGAAAATTATGCAAGGAGCCAAATCTGTACCAGCCATAGAGGACAAAATGCAGGAAGACAGTTTTTCCTAGCAGAGAACGGCAACAACGCCCCTGTAGAACGACTTGACACTTCTAATCAAAAGGAGACAAATTGTTTGGGAAAAAGAGACCCACACATAGGCATACTCTGGTGACCTTGTACACACTCAAATTAAACTTTGCACTTAAAGACTATAGGTGGTCTCAGAAGGGGACTAGATTTATCAGTGCAATCACTTTGTAAGGTATGGACGTGTCTAATCACTATGTTGTACACCTGAAACTAATGTAATATTGCACGTCAACTGTTATTTAAAAAATAAATGAAAAAATAAATAAAGACTATGGGAGCCCGCAAATAGGTTGGAATAATGGATTACTGTCAAAATGGAAATAAGTTAGATTGTCAGAGTGTCCTGGAATGCTAAATCACCAAGGCAAGAGGATCAAATAACGGCTCTGGATCCTGACAACTAATTAGAAAAAATAAGGTAACTTGATAATGTGGCTGGTTACACAGTAAATAATCAAGAGTAAAAATCTTGCCCTGTTCTGAAAACATGACAAAGTAAACTCAATTCTGAAAGTTGCTGGGAAGTGTGAAGGAAATCAGGGACTCAGAGCCTACCATAAAGCCACAGAGAAATCCGTGGGGAGATAGGAGGTTGCTGGGTTTTGACTGTGGATTGGGCAGAAGAGGGCTGGGAACAACCCACAGGGGGCAGGACTGGCTAATGCTTTCAGGCATTTGCCCTCTTGGGGACCCACCTTGCTTCATGCAGGTCAGTGCCTACCTTGTTACCCCAATGGTACAAGGAGAGTCGGCCTTAACCTGGTGTGAGCGATGCCAGTAGCAGGCGATGGGGCAGCTCCATGGCAATGTCACAGGCTAGCTGAGATCAAACTGAGGGGAGCAAGCACACATGTGCTGGCTAACCCCTAAAAATAGTCTCCTCCCCCAGATCCTTGTGTACCACTGCATGTTCCTGTCTTCACAGAAGGCCAGGCATGTTTCCAGGGAAACAAAGATGAACGCACTCATCATTTTCTTCCGAATAAATCCCTGTGAACCTGTGTCATCTAACATTTTCTCTCCCCAACTCAGGATGTCTGCTTGACTTTATCTGTGGTGGGGAATGGGTAGCAGGAGGAGCATATTGGGATGTTTACCACTCATGCATAATGAGCTATTTCACATCATTCAGTAGAAGCAAGAAGTCTTCCCTCCCAGGTGCTCACGATACCTACCATCACACCTCACACACACATACATATCACTGCCACCCTGCCCCATCACCACCATCATACTACACCTGCACCACACACATACCACACCATACACACCACACACGTTACCATCATCCCCACACTTACTCGACATCACACCACACACAAAACACCACCTTCTTCTCTCCCCCCACCCCCACACACATGCTTCTCATTTGAAGATTCTCTTTGTCTACAACACAAACCAATGGCTTCCAACATTTTTAAGCCAGTGTATAATCTTGGGAACATTTGCCCGTATTTATTAACTAGAATGAAAAGAGGTCTTAGCTTAATATAATAGGGAATTTTTTTTTTGCCAAAAAGTTACTGTTACTCTGCTTATGTTGCTTAGGAAGCAAAAGGCCACCTCCTTCGAGTGGGAAATTGTTCAGTGCCTTCCTGAATCACTACTCCCCCACAACACGTTCACACTTGCAGACTCACTCCCTCTCACATCCTGCCATAAAGTATTACTGAAGGCTGAGCCATCCCTCCCTTGTCAAGCCAGCTTGCTTAATAGCAATGCTTTGTTAGTGGTCTTCCTCCCACTGGCCCAGAGGAGGCTAAAAGGGGTGCATTTGATTGGCTTGGAGTGGAAAGGAGCCAAATAGACAATCTCTTACTCTAGCATTTGACCACGAACTCTCCTCATGTCCAAAAGAATCATACAGGGTTCTGTCAGTGCCCCAAGTCCCTGCTGAAAGGTCTCCGGCAACTGTGTAGGCTGGATCAAGTGCCTCAGTGAGGACTTGATGCCCACAAGAAGGGTCTAAGAGGCCAACCGGAGGAAGCTCAGCCCCAAAGTTGTCTGGATCATTCAGGAAACAGCATCAATGCTCGGTTTGGCAAGGAGCAGTCTCCCTTTAACCTCTGACCCACTACACCAAGGTCTTAACTAGAATTAATCTGCCTTCTGAGTTGCCTCAAAATATTTCTCAAGTAGAGAGAAAGGGAAGAAATGGAGGGCAGATACTCTAAGAACCAGCATAGTATTTAGTCAAAGCTTACTTTAGATTCATTTCTTGGCAATGTCATCCAAGAGGACAGCATTTAGGAGTGCTGAGCCCTGGCTGGTGTGGCTCAGTGGATTGAGCACTGGCCTGAGAACCAAAAGGTCACTGGTTCAATTCCCCATCGGGGCACATGCCTGGGTTGCCTCTCATACACCCCAGCAACCAATGTTTCTCGCACACATTGATGTTTCTCTCCCTCTCCTTCTCCCTCCCTTCCTTTGTCTCTAAAAATAAATAAATACATACATAATTTTTTAAGGAATACTAAGAACCCCAGCTGTGGTTCAGCCTTCATCTACTTGGCTAGGCTTCAGTAGGATTTTCCTAAGCCCTGTGTTTGGAGAACATTTTTCTGTGGGGATAATATCATACATTAGGGTCAGGTTCTAAGGACATTCACCAAAGCCTATGCGATTTGTGATGTTTCTTAGCTTAGGGACTGACTTTTGGAACAAAACTTGCCTGCCACATGGGCCATCATAGAGTAGGAGTAAATCCAACAAGTGGGGAAGCCCAGGCCTGACCTGGGTTCTAGTCCCAACTCTTCCACACAGTGAGACCTTGGGGAAATAACCTGATCTCTGTCTCCTTCAGTTTCACCTCTAAAATGGGGATAATAATAGTATTTACCTTTTATGTTGCTGTGCAGATCAAATGAGATAATGTAACTAAAATGGTTAGCATAGTTCCTCCATCACTGCAAATACTTGAATAAATGCTAGCTTTCAATTCTCAACAAGTACTGCCTGAGCATGGCCAAGCTCTGTGCTGGATGCGGGGATACAGAGCAAGTGAGGATGAAAAACGGGAACTTCCTTCCTCTGCTCGGCTGCCTCCCAGGCCTTATCTGCAGGGACATCTGCTAGGTCTGGGTCCAGCTGAGTGGACCAGAACGTTTAAGGGGTAAGGACATCCTACCAGACAAGCTGTGCACCTCCCACTCCCAGACACACTCCCCATCTCTTTGGCTCCTGCTCAGGGCTTGAGGAGGCAACTGCCCATCTCCCTGCAACTGGCCCCACCTCTACGTTGCCAGGTGATTGTCAAGTTGAACCATCTGACAGACAGTTTTCAAAGGATGTTTTTCTGCTTGGTAACAACGGAAAGAGCACACTCCAGGCTCATAAAGCTTTCTCCTCACTCCCCTGCCCCTGCTAAACTACAGAGGGAAAGGCACTGATTTGTGCTGAAAGATGGTGGCCTTGCTTCATGGGAAGCACCAAAACACAAGCTCCTGAAGATAGCTATTGCCCGTAACTGAATGGGTCAAGGACATTTCTGGCACTCACCTGAGAGTCTGCGATGAGGCCCAGGCAGGAGTATTTTTCAAAAGTTTCCTGGTGATTCTCATGATCAGACAGATTCCATTGGGACTGCTGGCCGCTGCAGTCCAAGAACACCGTTAAACATCTGGGCAGAGCATGAAGCCTGAGGGCCGTGGGGGAGGTGGACCATGGCCATTTCTTCAGTGACTACTGACACCAGAGAGATGGGACAGAGAAAGGTTAGTAGGACCTCTGAAGAAAGAGATAGGGTAGGTGACAGATACAAAAGAGCCTCCTCCCACAGCTAATGGGGAGAGATTTCCTCTGGTCACAGAGCTGACATAGCCATTCTCAATATCCCCAGTGACTCCAGACCTCTCTGGGGTGTCTCTAAACCAATCTACACAAGCCAGAGATGGCCTGTGTGTTGGAAACTGCCTTAAAAAATATTCTTTTAGTTGAAAGTTCTGCTCTTTTTTTGTTTTTCAATCACAAGACCCCAGTGCTCCTGGCAGATCCCAAGGGAGACAAGTTACTATTGAAGAGTGGGCTCTGTGCCCTGGCCTCTGCACTTGAACTGCAGCTAGCCCTCTGTGAGACTAGGATGCTACCTCTGCCCTGGGGGTGGCCATGAGGCTATGTTTCCCAGCAGGTGTGTCAGAAAGGCAACAGGAGTCTGCAAAAAACAGAGTTTTGTATAGGGCCTCTTCTTGGACCTCAAAGCTGATCCAAGCTACATTATTATGAAAAGTTATTAACTGATATTCAGTTACAGGCTCATGGGCTGAACAAAGAATGAGGCCCAGTGCAGCCGAAAACCATACTGCCTTGGAGGATGCACACACCTGCAGAACAGGCAGACCAGGTTGGAAACCGTCGTCAATTCTAAGAAAGCCATAAAGTCTGGACTTGCTTCACGGCACTTTCTAATTAGCTGCTCAGTGAGTTTTCTCCACTTCCTTATAAAGGCCTGTGCCCCCTCTCCCACCCTGTCCATCTCCCACAGGCCAGGACAACTGGGAAAAGGTTCCCACCAGAATCCCAGCCCTCAGACCACAGAAGATGTAAACAGGAAAATAGCGTTTAACTCTGGATCCAAAGCAAAAAATAAGAGAGTCTTAGAAAGTTATCATGAGGAAGTAGTTCCAAAGGGAAAAAGCATAGTGCTTTCATATAACAGCAAGAAGCTCGGAGCCATTCGTATTGATTAAATGTAGGAAAATGGTTAAATCAATTATATAATATTCACCCAATGGAATGGATAAGCCAAGAACAGAAAGATAAATGCAAATGCTATGTGATGCATGGGAAAGGCTTACCATATAATGTTCAGAAAAAAAAGGGGGGAATGCAAAAATGTATCCCTGCTATAATTATGCTGGTAAAGTTACATATTCATATGGGTTGAGCAGAATAAGGTGATGAAAAACTGAACACAGCGTGCCTGCCTTTTACTTAGTGTTTTGTTAATGCTTTGGTAATGTTTGTGTAATGGACACTAAAAAATAAAAGCAATGACTATTGTTTCAAAAAGTGGGGGAGGGGGCGGAAGAGAAGAACAGACATTGTGGTGCGAGAGCCAAACCTAGGCCAAAGTTTCTCAGAATACAGCCACATAAAGTGACTTGTGAAGAATTCAATCTCACCACAATTCATCCCCATAAGAAAGAAGAAGAAACATGAATAGTCTTGGACGGGAGCAGAGGTTTGCACAGGCTTCTCTGCTGGTAGAGATGCTGAAGTCACTGGTTGTCAGTTAGCAGGGTGAGGGAGGCTCTGCCTGGGTTTACTCCAGGGAACGGACAGGAAGTGAGCTGTCAGGCAGATAAAGGCCGCCAGGTGCAAACAAGGCCCCACGTGCCTGGCTGGATGATGGGCCCCACAGCTCTGGGCAGAATGGCGGGAGAACTCCCAGGAAGCAGCCCTCAGCTGTCTCCCAGCCTGGGTGCCCCCTTCTCTGGGGTAGGCTCCCCAGTGCTTTACCAGAAGACTTGGCCACCAGCCACCTGGCTAACGGAATGGTGAAGGGGGCAGTGCCTGGGCCCCAGACCACACTGTGCTTTGCAAAAAGGAATTACCTTACAGGAACTCAGAATTTGACTCGTGGTCAGTTAAAATGCGTATTTCAGATACTGTCTTTGGGTTCATAGCTATCCAGAAGTGAGGCCAGTCCTTTCTCCTACTAAACTTGAGGATTGAATAAATACATCTTCTATTTAAAATTCAAGAGGCTCATCATGGTGCGGAAACGCATCTCAGCTGGGTTTTCATTCTTGCTCACTCTGGGGGTGAGAGAAGGGCTCAGAGGAAGTGATTGTGCATTCAGAGGAGGCGGACAGAGTGTGTGGGAAGGGTCAGGGGAAAGAGTCCCCCTGTGCGCTTCAGAGGATGAGACAAGCTTACAAAATATCTCATCTTCCAGTCCCAGAAGGGAGGCGGCTGCACCGCCTAATATTTCTAGTTAAGGGAAACACATAAATGTTCAAGACACAGGCTGGAACAATCAGGGTTATAATTCCTGGCTGCAGCAAACGGAAGAAAGAGCACAGAAGGGTAATGAGGCGGTTGGTGAACGTGAACGCTGCTCAGAGCCTGGAGTCACAAGTCGCTGATAAACACAACATAAATGTTTTAGGGGCCACGCCGCATGGCACACAGCTTTGATACCTGAGAAGCTTTCAGACTTGCCCTTCAGAGAAATCCACTCAAGGCTTGTAAAATACACCTGTGATTCCCCCCCAGATTTTTTTTTTCCCAGAAGAGTGTGCTTACTGCCTCCTTGCTTCCCTGCACATTATAACTGCCATTTACATGTCTTCTCCTGAGGAATGGGCCCCTTGGTGCTTCAGCAATGCTTTAGAGATGAGGAAAATAGTTTTACCAGTGGCTGCATCCTGGCCACTCAAGGGGAATGTTGAATATGGGAGCTGTTACCACTCCCTGAACAAATGAATCAAGAGATAAAAGTCTTAAGTCTGAGAACAGGGGTGTCAAACTCATGTTCACCAGTTGCTTTCAAAGGGCCAAATGTAATTTCAACTCCTTAGCAGTTAAGGAGTAGTTACATTTATACAGTCCTAAAATTATTTCAGCTCTTTGAAGGCAACCGCGAGGATGATGTGGCCCCAGATGAACATGAGTTTGACACCCCTGTCCTAGAAGATTCTCTGCTTTCAAGCATCTTCGATGTTTTAAAATAACCTCTCTGTTCAGGTCCTTTGCCCATTTTTTATGGGATTATTTGGGGTTTTTTGGTGTTGAGTTTTATAAGTTCTTTATAAATTTTGGATATTAACCCCTTATCAGATGTATTGGTGAATGTGTTCTTCTATTCTGTGGATTGACTTTTTATTTTGTTGATGGTGTCCTTTGCTGTGCAAAACTTTTTTAGTTTGATATAGTCCCATTTGCTTATTTTTTCTTTTGTTTCTCTTGTCTGAAGAGATCTATCAGGTAAAATATTGTTACAAGCAATATCCAAGATTTTACTGTCTATGTTTTCTTTTAGGATTTTTATGGTTTCAGGTCTAACAGTTAAGTCTCTAATCCATTTTGAATTCATTCTTGTGTGTGGTATAAGAAGGTGGTCTAGTTTCATTTTTCTGCATTTCGCTCTGATTTTCCCAACACCATTTATTGAATAAACTATCTTTAGCCCATTGTATGTGCTTGCTTCCTTTGTCAAATATTAATTGACTATAAATGTGTGGGTTTATTTCCAGGCTTTCTATTCTGTCCATTGATGTATGTGTCTGTTTTTATGCCAATCCCATGCTGTTTTGATTACTGTAGCCTTATAGTATGGTTTGATATTAGGTAGTGTGATTTCTCCAACTTTGTTCTTCTTTCTCAGGATTGCTGTTGCTATGTGGGGCCTTTTGTGGTTCCATATAAATTTTTGAAATATTTGTTGTGGTTCTGTGAAATATGTCATTGGAATCTTGATAAGAATTGCATTGAATCTATAGAATGCTTTGGGTAGCATGGACATTTTAATGAAGTGAATTCTTCCTATCCATGAATATGGTATGTGCTTCCACTTATTTATATCTTCTTCAATTTCTTTCTTCAGTGTCTTATAATTTTCTGAGTACAGGTCTTATATATCATGGGTTAGATTTATTCCTAGGTATTTTATTCTTTTTGAAGTAATCATGAATAGAATTGTTTTCCCTTTCTGATAGTTCATTATTGGTAGATAAAAGGCAACTGATTTCTCGATATTAATTTTGTATCCTGCTATTTTACTGAATTCATTTATCAGGTCTAGTAGTTTCTTGGTGACAGAGAGATGGCCAATCGACATGTGAAAAGATGCTCAACATCACTAATCATCAGAGAAATGCAAATTAAAACCACAATGAGATTATCACCTCACACCAGTCAGAATGGCTATCATCAATAAATCAACAAACAACAAGTGCTGGTGAGGATGTGGAGAAAGAAGGGAACCCTTTTGCACTGTTGGTGGGAATGCAGACTGGTGTAGCCACTGTGGAAAGCAGTATGGAGATACCTCAAAAAACTAAAAATGGATCTGCCTTTTGGCCCAGTGATCCCACTTCTAGGAATATATCCAAAGAAACCCAAAACACCAATTCAAAAGAACATAAGCATCCCAATGTTCATTGCAGCATTATTTATGATCACCATGGTATGGAAGCAGCCCAAGTGTCCATCAGTAGATGAGTGAATAAAACAACTATGAAACGTTTACACAATGGAATATTACTCAGTTGTAAAAAAAAAAAGAAGAAGAAGAAAATTTTACCCTTTCTGACAACATGGTTGGACCTGGAGAGCATTATGCTAAGTGAAATAAGCCCATCAGAGTACCATATGACTTCACTCATATTTGGAGTCTAATAAACAAAATGAATTAACAAGCAAAATAGAGACAGACTCATAGATGGAGAGCAAGACAACAGCTGTGGGGGGTTGGGGGGTGGAAGGATGAAGTAAAAAGGCAAAAGGACTCATGGATGTGGACAACAGGGTGGTGACTGCAGGGGTATAAGGGGGATGAATGGTAATTAAAACTACAATAAAAGATGAAAAAATCCTCATAAGAACATGAAAATAGAAAATAAAATAACTTCTCCTTGCTGTCTTGTGGCATCTGTGTGTCAGTAAACAGATGGAGGATATGATCTACATGGGGATTTCCGCTGAAAGTGGGTCCAGAGGAAGAACTCCCACATGCCCAAAACACACTGTTTGTTCTCTCCTACCCTTCGGTCAAATCTTCCCAAACTCTTGCATCTTACAACTGAGCACCATGAAGGAAAAAAGAAAAACACTAGGGAAATCAAATGTAAAACACAACAGATTTTCTTTATTTATCCTTTTTATTTGTCCCTTCTCAATTAGAGATTGTGTTCTACACTTGGCAACATTAAGTCATACAAAGGAAACAGATGCCATTGGGACAGGGACAGATGTGATGGCATTCAGAAATTACTCCCAGTGTTTAGCTGAAGTGCCCTACCCCCTATTTGCAAATATGCAACTCGGACCTCTTCCTCCAAGGTCAACTTCTAATGTCCCATTCTCCAAGAAGCCTTCCCTGAACTTCTAGTCCCACAGGGATGACAGATGTCATAGTAACCTCAGCCTCTGTGTCTTCCCAGATGCTGCCCTCCTCCCTGCCTAATTTCCTCCAAAGTTCTACTCCTGCCAAGGGAAATGGCCCACTAGTCCCCTCTCAGTGATACCTGCTGCCCTCCTCAACCTTCACTCTCTACTCCCCTCTGCTCTGTGGGAGCCATTCCCTAGCCCTAAGCCCCCAGCCCATTCTCCCTCACCTACTCAGGAGGTAAGTCCTGGAAACACAATTGAGGTGGTAGAAAAGTGAGAAAGGAAGAGAGGAAAGCCGTGGTCATTTCCATAGGCAAATTGGAGCTCAATCCCAATAGGATGCCCTGAGAAATGTTTACAGTGAATCCCAGAATTATCCCAGTGGAGTTGGGAGCCTGGAGTACTTATCCTCTGACTCTTTTAGCTATCTTGTTGAAGATTTCCCCCAGGGAACATCAAATCCACAAGACTTCTACACTGTTCTGTGAGGACTGAAAAGCCCTCTGGGGCCACAGAAAGCCCTCAGGCAGAAAGAAGCTGAGAAAACAGAGGGTGTGAGTGCTTGAGGTGGGAAGCTCTCCACATACAGGAACCATCCACCTCCACCGCAGGTGAACTGGGAGGTAAGTGGAGGGGACATGGAGTGGGGAGTCACAGCATCTGCTATCTAAAGTGCTATATGGCCCGAGGCTGTCGTGCCCTCCCCATAAGTTATCCTAACCTGATTTCAAAATGAAAAAAAAAAAAAAAAAGTGCCAAGTTAGTAGGAAAGAAAGGGTTAAGAAAGAGAGATGCTGTTAGCTTCAGACCCAGGAAAAAGCAACACCCTCCCCTCTCATTTTTCACTTAATTATAATACGGTCAACATAAAGAAAAGGTGAGGAGATATTCAGCTGCAGTTGTAATCAAACTGTGTAGAATATTGTTGCTTGAAACGTTATGATCAAAATGTCTCTGACAATAAATCCAGACATTAGTGGCATAAGATCTCACCTACAGATTGTTCTTTTTGTACTTTGGATCTTTGACTCATACTCCAGGTGTGGGTGTGCGATCACAGGCCTCCGCCTTGGGGCCTGGGCCTGCAGGATGGCTTAAGATGCCAAACAGAAGGCACTATTATATTTACAATCTAGAAGGAGTTTGAGGTCTTTGAGGTTGCAAGACTTTATGTAATTATTAATTGTCATCATAATACCAATATGTCTGGAGAGATGAGTCCAAAGTCCTTGTTTTCACCAAGGACTGAGCCCTCACCTTCCTTGATCAAACCCACATTTCAGATCGCCTGGCCTGCCATGTTCGCAGCCCGGCATGTGCAGTCCATCTGGAACACACGGTCAGTGTAGGCAGACGAGCTGCAGAGCTGCTGGGGAAAGACGCCTGGACATTAGGCATGCTTCTGCCCACAGCTGCGAGGCCTTAGCCAAGTTGCTTAACCCTCTGAATCACTTTTCTCTGTGTTGTGAAAGTAGTTTAAAGAGTCAGAAAGGACTGTGCAATAATCCTCATAAGGGACCAAAACCAGAGAATTATATCTTTTCTAGCTGTGTAATTCGGGATGCTCCACGTTGGCCACTGCCCCAACCCTTTCATTCCACCCTCAGATGTGTACACTATATAAGTGAGAGCAAACAGTTGAAAAACGTCTGAATTTATGCAAAGGAAATTCTCTTCCGTCTGTCTTACTTTAAGCTCTATAGCAGACCCGAACAAACGGACACGCCCCCTGTTATCCTATTCCCGTCATCATTGCCGTCATCTGCTCCCATAGCGCACTGACGGAGCACCCAACAGTGTACATACAAAGCAGTCTGCTGAGAAATCAGTGGGGACTCAAGGGCTCATCGTCACGGCTCTCAGGAGGGTGTAATTGAAATATAAAAATCCTGTGTGTAAATAGAGACATAGCAACATGGAATATCATGAGCTAAGGACGAGATGAGTGGTCTGAATCGTTGGTGCAGTCACAAATTAGAAATGCCCTCCTTGGATATAAGGCAAATATCCTGTGCTTTGAACCCCATTTCCTTCCACATTCTTCGTAACTATACCCCATTAACCATCCCTTATACAGGGCCTGGCACAGATAATGCCCTTGTTCTATTACATAAAAATCTTTTATTACAAAATCATAAGCATGTAATTCTGTAACATAACAATATCACACTCAAGCACACCACATGGCATTTTAGGTGAAATGTTCAAATTGTTGCCCATTTCATGCAAGACATTCACATACCCCACCAACCACACTCAATGGCGTTACTTCTGCCAGACCCTGTATTTTCAGTATGAGGGGGAACTCCCAAAAAACCAGAATTTATTTATAAAAATTGTGTATTTATTCTTACATGTTTAAACTTCAGTCACCTTCAAAGCACTCTCCATTTGAGGCAATACACCTATCGAGACATTTTTTTTCCACTGCTCAAAACAGTTTTTGAACTTGTAGATTTTGACACCTTTTAGTGCTTCTGCCATTTTTTGTTTTACCTCTTCTACATCGACAAAATGTTTCCCTTTGAGGACTTTTTTTATCCAGGGAAACAAAGAAAAGTCCTTCAGGGTAAGATCGGGTGAATAGGGAGGGTAGGGTACAGGAGTCATGCTGTTTTTGGTCAAAAACTGCTGAACACTCAGCATGATGTGGGCAGGTGTGCTCATAAATCAACCATTGTGAAATGGGCAAATGCACTGAGTCTTCAAAAAAAATTCCCTGAAGCTGAACACAACCTCTCACAAGGCCAGCTCATACACTGATGCAGATGGGTTCCTAGAATGCTCACCTGGGGAGGGAAGCCTGTACTACAAGAGGCGCACCCTCCAGAAGACAATTTCGTTTTTTGGGGGGGTGTCCCTCTTCATACATACAACTAGTTCCTCTCACGAGATGCTTCCCCTAAGATCTTTAAGAGACTTGAGTATTTTCCATTTAAAATAAAACCTTCACTGCACCCCTTCTCGCTTCTCCAACTACCAGCCACTGCTTTCAGCTGATGTCTCAGGAGTCACCCACACACATTCTTTCCATTCCTTCCCTTCTCACTCACTCTGTAGCCCCTCCCACTCTGAAACAGCTGTGTCAGGGCAACCAGTGACCTCCATGCGACAAAATCCAAGGGACATTTTACAGTCCTCATCCTTCTTGACTTCTCAGCAGCTCTGGACACTCTGTCTCCCTTCCCTTACATTCTTAGGCTTGTCTATTGACAGAGAACATCATATATAAAAGTGGAAAAAACATGAATATAAATGTTTACAAAGTGAATCTGTCCTTTTGGGTAAATAGAACATCCCCAGTGCCCTAGAAGCCTTCAACCTTGCTGCCCCTTCCCAGTTACTAGGGGGTAGCCATGAGTAGAAGGGTAAGGGGTCACCCAGAGCCTCTCCAGCTGTGAACCAGTCCACCCCCAGCTACTGACAGTGTTGGTGGCCAACAACTCCCAGCCTAGTCCCCCTCCGAGACTTCCTCAGGATGACAGGTCCCATACCCTAGTTCGCATGCCCTCCTGAGGGCATCCCATGTCCAGTGACTGGATGACGCGGGAATATAAAGGCCTGGCCCCGTTATCCCAATTCAATACAACCCCGAAGGGCCATAGCAGCCCCAGAGCTCCCGTTGGCTAGCTCAGTGATTTTTCACCCTATTCCATCTCATGGCACACATAAACTACTTACTAAAATGCTGTAGCACCCAAAAAAGATATTTTTTGCCAACCTGACCAAAAAATAGGTATAAGTATAATTTTGATTTATTCACACCAGATGGCTTTTGTTGTGTTAGCTGTCGTCATTTTTTTTTTTTATTTGACAATCGAAGGGAAAAGAGGTCAGTGCCACTGACTAAGTAGTTAGGTATTTCACGTTTTAAAAATTCTTGCAGCACACCGGTTGAAAATCGCTGAGTGAGCTGAAGCCCCTGCTGTGACCTGATCACAGTGCACCTTCTCCCTCTGCCCTAGCCAGCTGCCTTCACTCTGCAGAGGTGTTGACACCCAGAGCGCTCTTCCTGATGATCTTCCTGCATACGCAGATCTCTGCTTCTAGGAACCCAAGCTGTGATACTGCTAGCCCAACTTCTAACATCATGGGTTGTTCTATGCAATTTTAAACTTTATAATAAATGGAATCATATAAGGTGTACACTTCTGTGTCTGGTTTTTGTTCAACACTAGGTATATGGGATTTATATATGTCATTGTGTACAACAGTAGTTTGCTTTTTTAAATTAGGGTTGAGCACTCTTGCAATAAATGCACTACAGTATATTCACATGTTTACTGTGGATGGCATGTTAGGTCTTTTCTAATTTTTGGCTCTTATGAATAATGCTGCAGTGAACGTTTGTGGACATATCTTTTGGTGTACGTATTTACAAATTTCTGTTGGGCATGTACCTAGAGGTATAATTTCTGTTACAGAGGTAGATTTATGTTCACTTCTAGGGCACATTGCTAAGGAGTGTACAAGATATTTGTGCCAGTTTCTACTCTGATTAGCAGAGCATGAGAGTTCTGGTTGGATTTGCCATCTGGACCTTTACAGAAAAAATGTTGCTGATTCCTGATGTAAGTCAAGGAGTGAGAGGAGCAAAAAGGTCCTAAGACAGAAAAGCTCCCGATATGTCTTTAAGGACAGATAACAACAGCAATTTGTCTAGACAGAGGAGACTGGTACAAAAATACGGCTCACGTCAGAGATTGGTAAACTTTTCTGAAAAAGGCCAGACAGATAGTAATCTGAGGTTTTGGCTTTAGGGTCTCTGTTGCAACTACTGTGCTTATAGCTCAACAGCAGCCACGGGCAATGAATCAAATGTGAGAGGGGATATGTGCCAATAAAACTTTATTTCAAGACACTGAAATTTGAATTTTACATCATTTTTTGCATTGTCACAAAATATGACTGTTTTAAAAATTTTTTCCAATCATTAAAAATTATAAAAACTGTTTTTATCTCCTGGGATAAACAAAACCAGGTAGTGAGCCAGACATGGCCTACAGGTCACTGTTTGTGAAGCTTTTTGTAGGTTGTGAAGACTTAAGTAAAAAACCAGAACTCCACTTGATAAGCAAAATATTTAGGGTTTTTCAGGAAGGGTATGACATGTACCAATCAGTGTTTTAGGGAAATTAAGGCAGTAACAGTATTCGGGGTGAAATGAAGAGGAGAAATTGGAATGGGGCAGCCAGGTCCAAGGTGGCCTTGATAGTCCTAGTAAGGACTAAAGAGATGTAACCTCATGGGGGACACAGAAGGTGGAATGAAAGAGAAGGGACATGTGCAGAAAGAAGTAAGAAAAGGTCTGATGGCTGATAAGAGAGAAAAAAGGAAGCGTCAGTGTCTGAGAGCAGGGTTTTGAGCACGGGAGACTGGATGAGTGAGAGTCTGATGTTAAACTGTAGCAAGACAGGAGGGCTCAGCATTTAGGGCACGGACACTGAAGCCCAGTGCTTGAATCAAAAACCTGGTTTTCTGCCCTGGCTGGTGTGGCTCAGTGGATTGAGTGCCAACCTGCGAACCAAAGATTTGCTGGTTCAATTCCCAGTTAGGGCACATGCCTGGGTTGTGGGCCAGGTCCCCAGTAAGGGGCACATGAGAGGCAACCACACATTGATGTTTCTCTCCCTCTCTTTCTCCCTCCTTCCCCCTCTGTCTAAAAATAAAAATAAATAAATAAAGTCTTAAAAAAAAGGAAAACCTGGTTTTTTAACCCACTAGCTGTAATGTCTTTGTTTCCTTCTCTGAAATGGGATTAATAATAGCCCCGACTCCTGACGCTATTATGGAGATTAAATAAGTTAACAATATGAAGTGCTTAGAACAATGCCTGGTATACAACATATACGAATAAGCGCTAGCTTTTATTGCTAATCATATAGTCTCATTTTTAAAATCACAAAATAAAAATTTTAAAGATAGGTGGCATGTTCAAGGGGAAATGTGATATCTAGCTTTAGACAGTGAATTTCATTCAGCTCACCCCAGGCAGCAGACAAGACAGAACACTGAGAATGGAAGTTCAGAAAGGCCAAGATATGTATTCACATGGGAGTGGGTGCATGTTCATGTAGATGTGGACACATGTTCTCATGGATGCGGGTGCGTGTCCCTGTAGAGAGCAAACTTGATTCCTTGGGAGCTGATGAGAATGCTGAAAGATCAAAGACATAAATATAAAAACACATGTGCCAAGACCTTAAGTTTTGGTTAAATCTCTGTCTCTCTTTGTAGCTGTAAACACTTAGTTGGGTTACTTAACATCTCTAACCTTAGTTTTCCCACTTGTAAATGGGTATAACCATAATGCTTATTATATGGGGTGGTTGTAAAGTTTTTAAAAGTAACTATGAGGTCCAAACAGAATCTACCACAAAATGAATGTTCAATAAATGTTAACGTTTATTATTAGGACTATATGAAACTAGAAAATAAGGAAGCACCAGGAAAGGAAGACCCAAAAGGCACAAAGAAATCCACCCAGGGAAATAGTCCTCACAGGACTGCCCCATCTCCAGCTCCACAGCACTACATCAGGATGAGGAAGAATCACTTTATGAGAACTTGTTCAACTCCTTTAAGATCAACAGCAAAATACCAAACTTTCCATTTAAATGTAGTTGACCTAAACCTGCTGGATGACAGTGTCTTTAGGAACAGGCTTTGGTGTTCTACAAGTGGCATTGATGGGGCTGCCTGGAAAATCCTCTGACTTACACAGATCTGCTCTTTAGTGAGACTCACATAAAGCCCCCAAGTTGCCCCTTCCTGGTTTGGGTGGAGGGGCTGCTGTCATTTCTGAGAAAGCACTGGCTCAGCCCCCAGCTCTCACACTGAGCTCTGCATCACATCAATCAGGCTCTTACACTACAAAGTTGCTCATCTACTAATCCACAGTGACTGAAGGTTATTTCTTTTTAAGCTTCTTAATTTGCTGCTTAGAAAATTACTTTGGGTGGAGGCAATTAGTGTTGCATACTTTTGAGGGGAAAATTGCAGCCTAGCCTATTCCGATTGCATGGGTCAGGGATTTCCTCAGCACCCCATTCAACCCTTCCCTTTTCTCTTTTTCTTGGCCCTGATTCAAACAATCTGGCTGCTTAAAAGTTCCAAGTGCCATATTTAAAATTCATCGAAGCAACACTTGGCAAAGGAGAAGAGCTTGGGTATGAGGAATATAAATGACAATCTCCCCAAACAGGATTGGCTTCAAGAAGGTTTTCCCTGTCCTTACTAACTGGTGATCTTCGGGTGTGGGTTTTTGAGGTGTGGGTTTTTGAGATCTGTGTGCCTATGTCTGTGAGTGTTGGAGTCGGGTAGGTATGGGGGTGCCCAGGCAGGGAGTGGAGATTTACTTAGAAGGCCTTCTATTAAGTTTTCCTCAGTAATCACAGTAATATCCTCTTAGTCATTTCCAGAAAAGTTAAAGTGGAAATCTCTGCTGGGTCAACCAAACAGAAATTACTGACAAGGAACCAAAGGGACACAGTCAGTCTTACTTATTTGGAAGCCACCAGGAAGGGACTATAGGCCCTATCGGAGTCAGTATCGTTGCTTTCTCCACTTGTAGAGGTAACAGTACTAGCCAGAGGCTGCCTAGGCCTCCATTGTT
Source organism: Macrotus californicus (assembly GCA_007922815.1). NCBI lineage: Eukaryota > Metazoa > Chordata > Mammalia > Chiroptera > Phyllostomidae > Macrotus > Macrotus californicus. The sequence goes on from VMDR010004912.1 coordinate 19,915, forward strand.
TGACCACCGCAACCACAGCTACGCCATGGAAATAGGGTTGACTGTCCTCCTGGACTCTGAGGAACTGCTTGGCCAGAGGACGGTTTGTGTGCCTGAATATCCTAGAGATGGGGACCAGAGTTGCAGCTGGTGTGCTCAGGGTCCTTCTCTGATATTCTCTGCCTCAGATTCCATGGTTCCTGGTTCTCACGGTTCCTAGGACACAATTTTCCACCTGAGACATGTTCTTCATCCCAGACACTCAGTTGGTGGCCCCTTTACCTTCACACAACATGAAATATAGGTCAAAACTATCCTGACCTTTCTTAGGAAGAAGGCCAAGGACCCACTGAGACTGCAGGGTCTGGAACGCACAATAGTAGTAGGTTTTATGACAACTCTGGGTAGAGCTCAGCGGGTCTGTCCATCAAGTGGCCCTCATGTGTGATGTCAATGAGATATGTTCTCTCTTACTGCCCACAACACCTTTCCCTTGTCCGTGCAGCTTGTTGCCAAAGCTCCAGCTCCTGGGTTGTGAAATATACCTCTTACAGGCCTAGGATCTTTACCAGAATAGAAAGGCAAGCTGAGCTAAAAGTAGACTTCCTGAGACTCAGTCCCTGGAGGTTTACTCTCTTAAGAGTATAGTATTTATTAAAGGAGAAAGACTAGAAGTGTCATCTATCTCCAGATATGTGGGAATGCCATCGAACTGTAACCTATAAGGAGTACAGCCTCAGTGAGTGGAAAAACTTTTTCTCCCTTGATAGATTATTTCTGGAAACCAGCGGGACCATTATGCTAACAGGGCTGGGTCTGGATTCTATAATGCTTGGAGTGGTTTACTCAGTGGAGTCTTTCAGTCCTACAATTAAATTTTCCCCATAGACCAACACCCCCCCACCAGCTTTCTCACTCATAAATCCTATGCTGCTCTGTCTGAAATACAGCAGATTTGCTTTCGTTTTCATTTGAATTTGAAGTGGGAGGTTGCAAGGGTGAGGTCTAGACGCTAAGAGTAAGTATAAGCTATAATTATATTTCTTCACATTATGCCTTTGATTATGTTTTGATTTGATGGATTGCATACCCCCTAGTGCACACACCAGGGTTCTTTTGACAAAACTAAATACACATATTTTCATTAACCTTCCCAATGACTTCCCAGAAATACCTTTTGAGAAGTTTCCCAGTGTTCCATGACAGCCTCTCTTGCTAAAATCTTACCTCAAAGCCACAAAATTACTAGTAAGAAATAATCTCTAGAAACCTTGTGAAATTTCTTTCTAGCACAGGGTCCATTGGAGGGCCATTGCTGGGACCATTTTGATTGAACCAATCATTTGCTTTGTTTGAACTCCAGAATGGACGAACAGTTGCCTCCCTGAAATGATTTCTCCTTTGACTAGATGGATAAACACAAATCAGCAATCTTTGGAGCCTATATAGTGATGACCTCAGGGTCATAATATCTGAGTCCAGCAAACACCTCCTTGTTAGGTGACCACAGATAAAATGACTTCCTGTCTAGTTCTCATGACTGTAAAATGATAAGCAGAGAGTTCCATTTGCACCCAAAATAACCAATCAATATTCAGAACTGGTAGGTTAGGACAACTATTATTAAGAAATACTCCATAATGCTAATAACAATCACTATTATTTCTAGCATTCACTTGCTTTGAGTTGATAGGCATGGAGTATGTTGTTTCAGAGACTTAAAGTAGAGGAAGAAGTTCAGAGCAGTTGTGCATTTGTGTGAGTTTTTCCAATGTCCCCATTGTTGAGAGAGTGTGGAGAGGAGGTTGTGTGGAGGAGACATTGTTATCTGTCCCCCCCCCCCCATTTCTCCTGGACTGGCGGTGAGCTTTCTGGGAAGTGGAGTTAGAAGAGTGTTTGAAGAAGCTGGATTTCTGGGAGACTCTGTGAAGACTCTGGGCAACATCAGTGCCACTTTAGGCCCAGAAGTCCTTGAGTCGAGAGGAAAGCCAGTCTCCTCATTACCCCATGGAACATGGCCCTCCCTCACTGCTGACATCTTGAACTAACAGCAATAGTAGAGATAAGAAGACCGCATTCCAGATGAACACAGGCATTTCCACTTGGCACCAGGGGGGTAAATGGTAGGACAGTGGGCTGAAGATACAACTGAGGCAGAGAGGGAGTTTGTAGCACATACTGAGGGATGCACTGTGGCTCACATGCTGTTCCCAAGAAATGGAAGATTTAGGAGCACCAGGAAATACCTAGAAAGAAGACACTTGAAGGGGACTGAGTGAGGTGAGAAAACTGCTGACTTCATAAGCAAGAGAGAAGAAACTAAGGATTATTAATGTCATTGTGATTTCATTTTTAGATAATAATAAATCAAAATTGTTTTAAATATTGAATCATAAACGTATGGGCTTCTTTCTGGATTCTGTTCTCTTCCATTTTTATGTATTTCTGTATTTATGTCAATACTTCACTGTCTGGTTTAATATAGCTTTATCACAAGTCAAAGTCTTATAAAATAAGATACCAAAAATTGTTGGGTTTTTTTTCTCTGTTTGGGCTATTCTAGGTCCCTTGCATTTCCATATAAAATTTTGGATCAGCTTGTCAGTTTCTGTTAAAAAGCCTGCTGAGATTTGGATGGAATTTGACAAAAATGCAAACTAAGTCTATGAAGAAAGCACAGTCTTTTCAACAAATGTTGCTGGAACAATAGAACAGTTATATGAAGAAAAAAACAAACAAGCAAAAAGCCTCAATCCTTATCTCACAATATACAAAAGTTAACCCGGAATGGATCATGTAAGAGCTCAAACAATAATACATAAAAGAAAACACAGGGATGGGCAAAAGTAGGCTTACAGTTGTAAGTATGTGAATCAGAATTTACTCTTGTATTGCTTTTATTAATTATTCTATTATTTTTCATACAAACAGCCACAGACCTACTTTTGCCCACCCCTGTAGAGAATATCTTTGTGAACTTGGGTTAGGAAAAGATTTCTTAAACAAAACATAAAAAAACATAAAAGAGCTCACTGATAAACTGTACTTCATCAAGATCTGGGCTGTCCAAAGTTTTGCCATCTCTGGGCCACCCTGGAAGAAGAAGAGTTGTCTTGGGCCACACATTAAATACACAAACACTAATGAAAATTGATGAACAAAAAAATGTTTTTAAGTAAATTTATGATTTTGTGTTGGGCTGCATTCATAGCCATCCTAGCAGCCCATGGGCCACGGGATGGACACCCCTGATTATTTTGCTCTTAGCTAAGACACTTAAGGAAATGAACAGGTAAGCTACAGCCTGGCAGAAAATATTTGCAAAACATATATCTGACAAAAGACTCTTGGAACTCAGTAAGAAGAAGACAAATGACCCAATAAGTAAATGGGCAATAAATCAAATAATAAGTTCAGCGATTGTCCTAAGAAGATCTGGGAACAACAAATAAGTACATACAACAAATAAGTACATAGAAAGATGCTCATTATCATTAGCCATTGAGGAAATTCAAATTAAAACTAACAGTAAGTTACCACTATACACCCACTAGGAAGAATGAAACTAAAGACTAATAATAACGAGTGTTGTAAAGGACATGGAGCAACTGGAATTCTCATACATTGCTGTTGGGAATGCAAAAAGATAGTCATGTTGGAAAACAGCTTGGCAGTACCTTATACACATCCATGTAACCCAGCAATTCCATTCCTAGATCTTCCCCACGGGAACTGAAAACACATTTCTGCTCAAAGGCTTACAGCAATCACTTTCCAATGACAGGAGGATATCTTACTAATGCTTGTGCTATTTTTAAAAAGCTAACATTTTTCTTTAAGTAATTTTACTTTTAATATTTTGACTGACTCTGAATTTTTTGTTTTTGTTTTTTCTTCTCTTCACCTATTTCTTGAAACTTAGGATACACAAAATGGAACTTTTCCACCAATATTATCTTGGACTGTTAGAGAGTATTACGATTCCTGATGAATTAGAAAAGGGATTTTGGACTTCAAATTGATGCATATTATTCTAAGTAACACATCCTGCCACCAGGACTCTGAGAAGGTCCTAGGTTTTTAGATTATGTGTATGTGTTGTGTTGACCTTAAACAAATAAACAGTTAGATATTTTCCAGCAACATGGGTTCGTTCAGAAACAACAAAGAATTACAATTCAGGATGTGCCCTCTAATGGCCAATCTCAGACAACCCCAGAGAACAAAGGAGAACACTCTTTTACAGAGGAAAGAGAGAGTTCAGAGGGGCTGTTGTAGACAAAGAGCCCATTGGAGGAAACTGGGAGTTCAAAGTGTAGTGGCTTTTTGTTTGCCGAGTTGTAACAGTAGCTGAGTGGTTACTGGCTGAGAAGGTTCTCTGTCTTCCTGCTCCAGTGGTAAAGTAGAAAAGCATCTTCCTTTTGAGTCAGAAAGTATCTCTCTTCTCATTTGGCATAATTGATGATGAGTGGTAGGGTGTGAGAGCTCTCCGGTAAGAATTTCCAACTCCAATTTAAAGGAAGTTTCTGCTCATTAATTTTCACAGTTGTCATCTCTGGAACCCCCCTCAAAATCTTAATGGGGCAATTATGACTCTCACTTCCTTCGATGTTTCTTTTAGATTACTTCTATGTGCTAACTGTCTTTACACGTCTAAATATGTAACCGTGTGTGTAGAGCTTCCTCTTAGTTTTTTCTTGAGCATTGGATTCTCTGTAGCTACAGATCTCGACCCCTGACATCTCTGCGTGCAGAGAACAATGGTCAAATCAGGAATCACTACTTTTGGGTTTAAGAGGAGCAGACAGGACAATGAGCTAAAAGTCAAGGTAACAAAAGAATTAAAGGCTTGTACTGGGTCCTCTTCACAAGCCAGTGAACTTGATTCTTACTTATTGGGATGTGAGGAATCTGGGGCCACTTCAGGAATGTCAGCAATTTTGCCCTAAAGCAGCTTTGATCTTGATGTCCCTCCCCACGCTTGGTCATAAACTGGAAACGTGGAGACAGACCAATTCCATGGCTACTTCTCAGCAGAGAGCCGCTACTTACTGCTTGAATAAATTTCCTATTGTTTGCTTTTTTCTGGAAGAAAAAACACCCATCCTTCCAACTCCACAGACAAGAGCACCAACTTCTCATTTTCAAGACTGTTTACTCCAGCTGATGCCCTCACTAAAAGGAATGCCTTTGAAACTAGTAAACAAAGGCCAGGGGAGGGAAATGAGGGTCTCCAGCCACAGCTTCCTCAAGTAATAATTCTTTCTGTCTTCCCCAACTCATGCTCAAATCCCAGCAGAGATGGGGTTTCCTGTGGCTTTAGGAAATTCCTTAAAGAGGAGGAGGGGAAAATTATATATAATTTCTATTGTATCTATTGTCACAAAAAAGTAATTGTGTTTCCCACCCTTTCTTTCCTTTTAAGTTAACTGTTAATAGTGGCAATTAATATAAATTTGCGACAACAATGAGTTTTATGATTTATTCTTCTGGAAACAACTAGTTTATTAAGGGTTTAGCCTACTTACCTCAGCCTGGGGGGATTCTTCAAATAAAGAAACCCTCCAAAAATTCTCATTGTTTCCACATATGCGAAGATCAAAGCAAGAATCCCATTGTCTTCTCAACTCTGTTTCTCAGACCATAGCCTGAGCACAGCCATCTTTCACTCAAATTCTCTCCACAGATGTCTGAGGTTTAGGGTCTGTCATCTACAAGTTTAGAGATTTGCATGTATTTTATTGTGTTTTCAAAAAATAAGAGGCCAAATTCCCTAAGAGCAATTACTAAGACTTGTTTAAGAGTCCCTCACCTTAGGAAAAGAAATCACTAGCACAGTTGTTCAAACAAAACCTGTGCCAGTTTTCTTTATTTTATAATCTTATAAAAATGTTTTACTTACACTGTGGGATTCTGAACATGTTTATGAACATTTTCCAAATGTTTTGAAGTCCAGGGTTGGGAGCCCAGCAATTGTCAGTTGATGGGTGTGAGGGAGCCGTCACAGGACACCACCCTGCTTTCCTCTCCCCCTTCCACTCACCAGAGCCCTGTCTCTCCAAGACTCTCCGTGACCTTGGCGTGCTTGGCTAATTTGGGAGACCAGTTTTGATTTACGAAGTGCTCCCAGGGCCATGTTTTGCAACAAGCTGCTTGCATGGCCGTCAGCCCCGTGGTTTGCTGAGTGCTTTCCCCCTCGCTGTCCCGCGTTTCCCACGATAACAAAAGACGGTGAGTGGCCGGCACCAAGTTCCGAAAGCCTGGGATGTTCTCTGAAGTCCAATTTTGTAGTTCATAGGAATTTCTCTCACATTCTTTCCAATTAATACCCAAAAAATGTATCGAGGGCTTTCTAATTGTTCAAGTAAATAGTACTTGGTAAAGCACCATTAAAATCAAAATTTTAAAAAGTGTACTAGGCAAGATTTACTTATCTTCTGATGATTCAAAAAGCACATCAGAGGTCTGCAGTATTTCAGGCTCATTGTTGAAGCTCCATTATCCCTGGTTTTAGCATAGACTGTGGAAGCACTCAGTGCTAGATTATCCTTGAAGTTAACTCATACATGACCCATTGATGGAGCTCACCATGGCACTCAGAACTGTAGCAGGCCCCTAAGAGATGTTGATGTGTTTTTACAAAACAGATACACTTGGCTGCAATTATTCAGTTTATGAAGCATTCACCTTTAGAATTTCTTTGCATGGCATTTAAAGACTAAAGACACCTATCTAATGTCAAATTACACCTGTAGTTTTAAGAACATACTTATGGTTTGGAGCGCCCTTTCCCTCTCTCCAGTATGAGCAACCATCCACCCTTCCCACACATACACCTATGCACGCATACTCAGACTTCCCTCAAGCATAAGAATAAAATGAAGAAGGACCTCATTGCTCTCCTATGGTCATTCTGTCATCCCTCAAGAATCAAAACACATGCATGTGGTCCTTCAGGTCACCTAGTCCAATTTCATTTTATGGGTGAGAAACCAAGGCTGAGAGAAGTTAAATGATTTGGCTGGAGGTCACAGAGTGCATTAGCACCAACGCTGAGACGAGAACCCAAACTATGAGTCTGACATCACAGCCTCTGCTCTGTTCTCCAATTTACCTTCCCACACCTGGGAAGGTAAGTGCCTCTTTATTTAGAGACCTACAGAGAAGACAACTTTACAGCCTGCCTAAGAAACTCATTTTCCAGATTCCATAATGCACACTCTCACTGAAGCCTCCCTCTGAGTTAATCCAATTGGAATTGTCCCCATTATAGAAAAAACGCCATGTCCAGATGCAGATGGGTCAAGGTAGTCACCATTTCATGCCACAGACTGCTTCTTCTGCCTAAAATGGTCAATAACCTAGCCTTTTAGGGATTTTTTAAAAACAAAGTTGACTATTCTAAATTCCTTCAGCTTTGTCTCAGAACCCTGTTTTATTCTTTAATTATCTTTGTAGATGCCTCAGCCTGCATTTCTTAGCATCCCTTGTGAATGTACAGGTCAGCCCGAAATATCAGACTGTACACAGGCCCTGCTTTGTGCTGACCTTTGAAGCAAGCCCAGACTAGGAATTTCAGCTGTTTCATTTTACAAAACATTAGCACTTTCCTTTGATAAGAAGAAAATTCCCACAAGATCCAACTACTCCTTCTCCTAGGCATGTGGGCTAAAGCAGCCATGTACTTGGGATACAAGGAGAAGCGTAAAATCTTCAGTGACGATTGTAGCAACAAACTTTATTTTTAAACTACTTAATATATGACTTCTCAGAGGCCTGATTTGTCTTTTCTTTGAGGTGGAAATATTTGTCACAATCTTGTTTTGCTGCCCAATAAATCATAATGTGGAGCCTCTTGTAATAAAAATAGTTGCTTTGAAGTATAACTTTACATGTCTAATTTCCTACCAGCAATAATGAGGCTTTATCCAGCCATTTTGGGGGTCTGGCTTTTCTTTTTTCCTTTTTTCTGTCCTTTTGTTTTTCTAACATGTGGGCTGCCTAATGACAGGATTTTGTATTCCAGATGTTTTGGCGAGAGAAAGCAGTAAGCGACGGGTACACATCTCAGACTCTCATACCACCCAAGTGGCTGTGACGTCACTGGTCAGTGTGAGCCTATCCAGACCATCTCCACCATGCCCCCCCCCTTACTATTTAATGTTGCTAACCCTTTAGTCATCAACACAAAATAACAGAAATTCTTCTATGCAGCTCTTATTGCAAAGACATCCAAAGAAGAGGAAGAGAATCTAAAACCGCACAGAAGTTGAAACCCATGTGGTTTTAATAAGAGGAAAAGAAAGAGATGGTTTAATTAAGTAATAAGACCAGACTCCCTGGTGGCTAATAAGGTAATTTGCCACATGATTAAAGGTATATGCAAGTGGAATTTCTGTGGTAACATTCTCGCTCCAATGGATACTTTTTGGAAACTGGAACTGTTAGTCACTTGAATACCATGACTCTTTTGTAGTCTGTAATTCCCTCTTTTGAAACAAGAGAAGGACGACAGCAGTCAGTTTTCAAATTTTTTCATTGTATCTCAATCTTTTCAAAAAGAGGAAAGGAGGACCCTGTGGGAGACCACAGCCCAGCAGCAGGGTGCACGCCCTCTGTGTTCTCAGCACCAATGCAAGTGCGGAAGTGCCAGGAGGCCCTCAAGGAAGCAGAGACTGGGGCCTGCTCTGACCGCTGCCTGGAATGGATGCACAGATCGAAGGTCTGACAAAGTGAAGCCTCCAGGACACTAGCTCAATTTACAAAATGCTTCTATTTATTTATTTACCATCTATCTGCCTGCACTTGTCTCTCTTCCCTCTGCATCACATTGGCATGTCTCCATTGCTTCTTGAAGTCTCTTCCCTAACTGGGGAATTCTCTTTCTTAGCAGTGTGTATATACATATGTTCATTCAGGTAACAGGGCCTGATGCAGACCACCTGAAGCTCCTGCTGCTGGGTAAACAGTGAAAGCTGGACGGCTGCTGGCGACAACGGGGACACTTGTTCCAAGCACTCTGCCAGATGCCTGTGCTCTTTGGGCCCCAGGCTCCCACCTGCTGCGATCTGTATGATCCTAAGGAAACTCACTGCTTCTCATCTGAGGACCAGAGGCACATAATTCAAAATGTTCTGTACACACCCAGGTGCTGCAAACATTTGTCCAATTACTGTCTTTGTCTTCTCTCTTCAACATCTTCCTTGTGTCCCCAGGAGCCTTCTTGTTGGCAAGAAGGTCCCTGCCAGCTCTGATACTCTGTAGTTCTTCAACCATTCATTTATTCACTCACTTTTTCAACAAATATTATTGAGTTGGGGCTACTACAGTGACTGGCAATGCAAAGTCCCTACCCTCATGGAACTCACTTTCTCAAAGAACGACAGCCAATAAACAAGACGACAACTAGGGTCATTGGAAAGTGAGAGAAAGCTATGAAGAAAATAAATAGGCTGATGTAATGGGGAGTCAAGGAGGTGGGGGCTGTACCAGACTGAAGTCAAAGAAGGCCACTTGGATGGGAGGCATTTCCGCTGCAATGCAAAGGGTAGGAAGGGCTAGCTGCACAAAAAACAGCAGCAAGAGGGCAAATTCAAGCCTTCCAGTATGAAATAGCTTGGATGGTCAAGGAACAGAAAAGCAACCAGTGGATCTAAGACAAAGTGAATTGCTGAGATGAGGTCAGACAGACAGGCAGGGGCCAGGTCATGCAGAACCCTGCGGACCATGGTAACAAGTGCAAATTTTATTACAAGTGCAAGGGGATCTGTGAGAGGGGTTACACAGAGGTGTAACATGATCTGATGCACATTGTTCGAGCATCACTCATACTGATGATATGTGGAGAATGGATTTTAGGGGGCAAGACAGAGAAAGAAGACCAGGAAGGGAATACTGAGGTAAACCGCATGGGCCATGACAGTGACTTGGATAAGGAAGATGACAATGGATAGAGGAAGGGGTAGAAAAAATTGAAATGTAGTTTGAAGGTAGACTGAGAGGGCTTACAGAGGATCTGGGTGCATATGGTATCACATTATCAGGATAGATCCGACCACCATAGGCACCAAAGGTCAAACTGGAAGAAAGAGGAGGAAATTCAAAGGATGCTTCCTCTTTTGTGACCTGTTTTTCCCTAGGAAAACTGGGTTTGTGGACCTCTCAATTAGCCTCCTCAGTGTTTGTCACTACACGGGAGGAGGGGATATCTCTTAATAAACCATGTCCTGACCACATATAGCTAGGGAAATAAAAATCAATATATCGATTCCCTTGAAAGGGCACAGGAAACCAACATGTGTTCCAGACACAGAATCAGCTTCTTTCAGGCTGACCCACAGACACATCAATGCAATTGCTGTGGTCTCAGCTAATCAGAACATAACTCAGATGGCTTAACACCAGCCGGGCTTTTCCTAGACACCCTAAAGTCAGACAACTGTAACGGGAAAAGCATGAGAATCTCAGCCTCCTGTTCTCTCTCTCTCTCTCTCTCTCTCTCTCTCTCTCAACTTTTTATTTTGAAATAATTTCAGATTTACAAGACATTGCAAAGATAGGGCAAAGAGTGCCAATGTACCTTTTACCTAATTCCCCCAATGGTCACATCTTGTGTAACTGCATAACTGTAACACAATATTAGAAGCAAGAAACTGACATTGGGACAGTGCATGTGTACAGCTCTATTCCATTTTGTCACACTGTAGAGTCTGTAACCACCATCACAGTTAAGATACAGGTCACCACAGAGATCTGCATTGCACCCGTTTGAGTCAGGTGCAGAAATCTTATACCTTCCACTGAGTCACTTTGTCCCCAACACATGGCCACTATTTCTAATGTAATTGTCTCCAATATTTCCTCTACACACATTGAAATCCACACCAGACAATGTTAGGTTTTTTACTTTGACAACTAGAGTTTAGAAAACCTAAGAGGAGAAGGAAAGTCTATTGTACATATTTATATTTTCACTCTTTCCATTGTTCTTTTGTCCTTCTAGATGCTCCAGGATTCCTTCTTTCATTGTTCCATTTCTGTTTCAAGAACTTCCATCAGCCATTTGTTCAGCACAGGTCTGTAGTGTCAAATCCTCTTAGGTTTTTTTTTCCATCTAAGAATGTCTTAATTATCCTGAAGGATAATTTCACAGGATAGAATTCAGAGCTGTCATTGAGTTTCTTTCAGTTCCTAAAAAATGTGCTACTTCGTTCTGGCCTCCACCATTTCTGGTGAGGACCCCGCTGTCATTCAAATCCCTTTTCCTCTGTCTGTAAAGTAGTATTTCTCTCTCAGTTTTTCAAGACTGTTTTTGTCTGTAGTTTTCTAAAGTTTGATTATAATATGTCTTGATATGAATTTCTTTAGATTTGTTATGTTTGAGATTCTCTCAGCTTCCTGAATCTTTATATTTCCCAAATTTTGCCAAATTTGGGAAGTTTTCAGCTCCCATTTCTTTGAGTACTTTTTGAGTTCCTCCCTCTTTCTCCTCTCAGAGACCATAATGACCTGAATGTCAGATCTTTTGTTCTAGTCCCACAGATCCTTGAAAGTTTCTATTCATTTTTTCTTTTTAAGTCTGTATTTTCTCTGTTGCTCAGTTTGGTCGTTTCTACTGTTCCATCTTCAAGTTCCTCTGTCTTTTCCTTTCTGCTGATGAGCCCCATTACATTTCTTATTTTGTTACTGTGTGGCTTCTCAAATTTGCTCTTGGTTCTTCTTTGGGTCTTTTTGTTTTGTTTTGTTTTTGTTTTTGTTTTTTTGCTGAGACTATTTTTTCATTATTTCAAGCATGTTCATCATTGCTTGTCAAAGAATTTCTATGGCTGTTTTAAAATCCTTGTTGGGTAATCCCAACAGATGAACATTTCAGTGCTGGTGTCTGTTAATTTCTTCTATTTCTTTGATAAAACTTTTACTCATTACCCCATTGTCAGAGTGACCTGACCAACCCTTACGCCAAGAACCAGTGTATTTGCACCTTTCCTGTGAGCCCCAGGAAATGTCGGTCTATGCCGGTCTTTTGTTGTATGACATAGGCTTTGTACAGTGGTTCGGAGCACAGGCTTCAGGGTCTGATAGACTCAGGTTCAAACTTGATTCTACCACTTATCAGCTCCATGAACTTGGACACATCACTTAATTTTTCAGTCTCAGTTGCCTCATCTGTAATGGAATATGAGTACATGTTTTACAACACTTGTGGGGGAGGGGAGAGAGAGGAAGGGTTATGGTGAATGATGTTTTTGTGATGGATACAAATTGTTCCACAGTATTTGAGCAGTGAGGGCATTTAAACAAAAATAATAATTATTATCAAAGATAATATACACACAGGGGATATAAAATATATATGTACATTTTGAAAAGAAATGAACACCCACCATCAAAACATAGAATAGCCATGGTCAAGAAATAGAATATTTCTAGTACCTTAGCAGTAGAGTGGCTTCAGATAAATAATAATTTTTAAGTACAAGTTTGTCCCATGTGATTTTTATACAATCCTTTTACTAAAATATTATTTATTACTTATCCAAAATTCAAATTTAACTGGCTATCCTGTATTTTGTCTTGAAATTCTACTTAGATGGCTACTCCCCATCACATTATCCCACCATGTGACTTTCTCATATATCATAAATATTTCTTTGTTTTTCCTTACAGTTTTACTACCTATGTATTGATTTTGAAATGTAGAGTTTAGTTTTGTCTATTTTGGACCATCATGATTTTTTCTGTTGTTGAGGTTGTTGCTTTATTTTTTTCTACATTATGTCAAATCCAGACCCAATTCTCCAGTGTCACAAGCAGTCTAAATCTGCCAGGTTTTTATGGTTCCTGACCCCTTGACCTGGTAACCCAGGAATAATCAAGGAAATCTGGAGAGAAGCCTCAGGTTGTCAGTCTACTGAGACCATGTCCAAAGGTGCTTCCTGCCAGACTCACAGAGCCTTGTCTAAGGCAGGTGGCCCTGCTGGTGGCCTTACTCCATTCTTGCCTAGCTGGTCTTGGAATTCATTGCTTTTGGATTCCAGCACCCACATGCAACCTTGAGTCAGTTTATTCCAAGCTCCAGCATCTTCTAGAGCACTGGGTGCATATGGATTCAAGTTTTACTAGTCTTGGAATGTACCAACAGCTTCCCTTTCCTTATCCTGACCCCTGGGGAAGACCACTCTCCTCTGCCTTGAGCCCTTCTCTCTCAATCTTTATGGGGGAAAAAAGCATATCTTCTTACCCATTGGTTTCATGAGTAGGTTTAGAGGCTCCAGGGGAGACATGCTGGATGATTTATAAAGCCAATGGCCCATCAGAGCTGGTTTATCTTTCCTGAGGGGAAGACAACTCAGCCTTTAGAAGAGCAGTAATGGCCTCCCATCCCCCAGGAATGAAGAGCTTGCTTTTTCTGAGCAGCAGAGATAAATAATGTAGTCATATTTGCATATTCTGCTACTTAGGTTCTCAAAAATTTACATATAAAGCACCCATCTCAATGCCTGGAAAATAATGAGTCACTAAAAATATAGCCAGTATTATTTTTTTACAGTCTTTTCTTGTGCACCCAGCTTTTCTCCTTGCATTCCAAAAGGTCAGAGTCTAGTATCACAGGCCCAACCAAGGCAAAATACAGTGTCCGCTCTACCACAAACCCACTTTCTTTTTTAATCCAGATGCAAACTAGCAAAAATTAACATCAAATACATCCTGGAAGGGGAAAACAAGAAGTGACAAGGCAGCATGAAGCCTGAAGGGCAAGAATGGGGGACAAGGGAGGGGAAGCTTTTTTGCCTTCCTCACCTTGATAGGTAAGAAGTCAATGCACTTCTGTGTGTCAACAAGGGTCTTCGGCCTCTTTCCCACCACCCGGCAGGTCCCTCCTCCCCAGCTGCCTCTCTGAGTTTCTGCCCAGCTGAGCCCCATGAAATAGCTACAGAGACAGCTTAGGAAGAGAGTCTGCCTGGCCAGCCCTCAGGGAGAGCTGCCTCTGTCAACATTTGTGGACTACAATATTGACTACTGTCTGTCAAAGCCAATGACACAAACAAGGGCAAATAAGTCACAGATGGCCTCACTTGTACTTGACAAGGATCAAGGCCTTTAAGAAATACGTCAGAGAGCTGGGCTACGGTCCTTTTAACAGAAGTCTTGACATCCCACATCTGCTAAGAAATCTTAAAACTGGGAAGAAAAGCTGATCCTGCCCTAGGTCTTCTCTGTTTAGCAAACTCAAAAGTAGCATCAGTAAGGGCTTTGGTCTCACAAAGTTTCTTGCGCTGTCATCAGACACTGGATTGCCAAGTGAGGGATCTCTAAGCCTCTATCTAAGCTAGTACCACTCTGGCTGCCCCACCACCTCTGCTCTCACATTAGGAGAAAGCAGGAACATGAGAGCTCTGTGACCACCCTACTGATTTTCCTGGAGTGCAGCCCCAGAGACTGCAAGTCAAAAACACTTCCAGACTCAGCAACCCTATGTGACTTAGGCAGTGGGCTTGCAGGACCAAGGTGGCTTTATGTATGCAGGTCTCTAGCAGAACATTTCAGTCTGTGTAAGGAGAAGTTTCTTCCATATACGTTGAATTGGCCTTAGACACTATTCTGTTTATTTGTTAGTTGCATCTAGTATGAGTTCAGAGGCCTATGCAAGGTTTCAGAGGTATATCCTTTCTTGGTTTTGTTGTTGCTCTCGTCCAAAACTGAAATTATAATTCTTCATATAGAAACTCAACCAACTTGCCTAAAGAATGCCACTGTCATGCCAGGTGATGAGGACTCAGTAGGAAACCTCATGGCCCAACCCTAAAGGTATTAGGGTGCTACTCTTGCCTGACAGCTGTCAGGTAGTGTTCTGTTAAGAAATGTTCAGTAATTCCAGCTCAGTCAAGTTGACCAAAGGGAAAGAACTTTGGGCCCACACACTCACCCAGTTGTGGAAAGGGAAGTCCCTTGCTGAGACTGGAGACTTTCCCTGAAGCCAGACGCTCTCCACCGACCTTCCTCCGTGTGAGCCAAGGGGAGGAGCTGGAGGGACTCTGAGGAAAGATTCTACCTGGCCCCAGCAGGCCAGCCTTGGCACTTCCCAGCTCACAAAGTCCTCCACACCCATTATCCTCAGAGCCCCTGGGGTCTGTGACAGCGTTCATTTGCACAGGAGCAAGAAGAGGTTGGACCAGGTCATCAGATCATGGAACACACAGCTATTAGGGCTGAGGTCCATCTGGAACACAGGTCTTCTGATTCCACGTTTCATATTTCTTTTTAATTTCCCTCCCCTTTACCAGTTCCTGGAGCAATTTTGCAAAGGACAGAAAAATACGAAGATGGAAGGATACAGCCACACTATTAGCACTCAGAAGCAAGCACTAGTCACATTTTACTGCATTTTTCCACTTACATTTTCTTACGATCATTGTAGAAAATTTGCAAAGTACAAAAGTGTACGAAAGTAAAGTCTGAAGTCACACAGATAAATTGAGGTACATTTCCTTCCAATCTTTTTTCCAAGCATATTTTTTAAAAAATACCTTGAATAGTATATTCCCTTGTCTATATATTGGGTTGGTCACAAAGTCCATTTAGTTTTTTCTGTAAAATAAAGGACATTTTTCATTTTCACCAATAACTTTATTGATTGGAATACTTTGAGTATGTCGACTATTTCCCACTATTGGCTTCTAGTGGGTAGAGGTCAGGGGTGCTGCTAATCATCTTCCAATACATAAGACAGCCCCACAGCAAAGAATTATTTGGCCACAATGTCAATAATTCCAAGAAACTTAGCAAACCACTTTTGATGCATTTAATCAGTCACAGTACCTTCTTCATACACTACACAAATCTTTTTTATTTTTTTGCATTTCAGCTGCATTTTACTTTTCTTGAAATAATAAAGCATAATACACCAAAAATATGTATTTTCTTCCTTCTTCATTACTAAATGGCTGTACAAAAATTCACCAATTTTGACACCTTTTTAAAATGCACACTGATATGACAGCTGTCACAGTAAAATGTAACAAAATGGTTTTGAATGAAGTTAAAGTCAACTAAGCCCTACTGGAGCCATCTATGGAAAAAGCTAAACAAACTTTTTGGCCAACCCAATACTTCACTTCTAGTGAAGATGATGCTAGCTGCACATCGCACTGAGTCTTCCCACAGCCTTTCCAGCCAATGGCTCTAAAGGGGTCCTTTTGGCAGTACTAAGGCCTAAAGATTCGCCCCCTTTCTCCAAACCTCCACCTTATTTTTGAGACCACCCAGCCTATCTCATGTTTATTTGCTAATAATCCTTGAACACTCTTTTCTCAGTCCTTTTAACTGGTTTCTACTCTAAGAAAAATCACTTGAGGGCTGGACTGCAACTGCCACTCCTCCTTCATGAGAATCCAAGGCCTCAGTTGATCCTTTTCTGTACTCTGTGTCCCAATCCGAGGCAGTGCTCTAGGCAGACATGGGGGATGCTGCTTTTTCTCACTCTCTGAGATATACTTAGATACTCTGGCTCAAGGGTAGCACTTCTCAAACGTCAGTGTGCACACAAATCACTTGGGATCTAGTTAAAATGTGGGTCCGATCCACAGCATCTTCAGTGGTCTAAATATCCCCAGAGGAGGCTATGTTGCTGTCCCCAAAACCATGCTTTGAGCAGCAAGGCCCTAGCACTCCTCTGTGAAAATAGCCTCTCTGCTTAGGCCTTTGAGCTCTGCCCAAGGACCAGGTAGGTACCACTCTGTCTTCCCCATTCAACCCATCTCCTTTTTCTTTTTTCTTTCTCCTATTCAAATAAACTTACAGATAGATGCCTGTAGGCTACCCACTCCTTCAACTTACTCACAAGCCCAGATATTTCTATATAACTCCTCTGCCACCC
Source organism: Macrotus californicus (assembly GCA_007922815.1). Classification (NCBI taxonomy): domain Eukaryota; kingdom Metazoa; phylum Chordata; class Mammalia; order Chiroptera; family Phyllostomidae; genus Macrotus; species Macrotus californicus. The sequence goes on from VMDR010004912.1 coordinate 36,770, forward strand.
CCTCCCACATGTTCTGCTCCTCATTCTCCCTTCCTCCCTCCTTCTGTTCTATTGTCAACTTTCACTAATCCCCAGATTTCCATAAATGTCATCAGCAGAAAAGCTTAGTTATCTCCTTGTCTGCTTTTGTCCATCAACACAGAGCCTCATCTCATAATAATAATGACCCCAGAAGTGGTATGCCTCACCCAAGGCGATTTTCTCTCTTAAAGGAGTTATTTACCCAGCTTTTAGAATAATTATCTTGCCTCCCCATAAAAACGACGATTGCAATAACTGTTTGACACATGAAGCTGTGTTTGCAGCTCTGAGTATTTCCTCTTTAGCACAGACCCCTAGAGTTGCAACTACTAGATCAAAAGATGAAAACTTTGGGCCTCTTGATATGTATCATCTCCCATTCTTCTTACATGGGCCACACTGCCTACCACTGGGTCTTTGGCTTAATTTGAGTAGCTCTGAAAAATAGAGATACTCCCTTCTCCCAAATAGTTCCAAAACCAGCTCTTTCATGATGACTAAAATCCACCCCATCCTGCTTCAACTATGAGTGCAGAAGATGCTGTGAAAATAGCAAAGTTAACATTACCCAGGCTGGAAAGTAGACTGCATCATTAGGAGGCATTGATGCTTTAATTCAGAGCTTTCCTCTAATGGACGAAGCCTTCATTGAGCCCAGAGTGCCAGTGAATTTGGGTGTGTTTTGGGGTGGAGGGTTGCATATAAAGATGAGAAACAGTGTGAAAAGGCAGAAATCTGAAACATGGATCTTGTTCCCTAACTCCCAACTCTCCACCCAATTTTGTATGAAGCAAGGGGCTGAGAGGGCAGAGCAGCAAGGGGCTGCTGTGGCTGTCATCCTATGAGAGATGGAAGCAGAAGAGTGGACACTGAGCAAGGGTCAGAAAGGCCCACCTCCCACCTACCCTGCCACATAACTCTGCCTCTCCCAGTCAGGAGGTGGTTGAAGATTCTCTGGCTTCCTTCACCTGTAAACCCCAACTCTATTCCCCTGGATCCACAGACTTTTACATGCTGAGAGGCTGTGCCAAGAGGGAGACATGGCACTTTTAGAACTTCCTAGACTCTTACGGAATCATCCCACATAAAACTACTTTTCCCCTTCTTCACAGGAAGGCAGGGTCACTGTGAGAGGCAACCCTGTCCAATCATGATAAACACTCCTTAGTTCATCAAAAGCAAATTGTGCAAAGGAGAGCACACAAAAGAACAATTAATAAAATTAGTGAATCAAAGTGGCAACAGGAGCTGTAGGTTTTATAGAGTTTGCTCATTAAAAGAGAAGACCAATCAGCCCTCTGACCAGGAGCCACTCCCTCGAGCCAGGCCATGGGATCCCACAAGCTATTATCTCCGTGCCTCATTTCCAGTTTGAATGGATGCCACCTGTCGTATTTTGGCCTGCAGTGGATAGTGTTTTCTGGTTTAAAAAGCAGAAAGAAAAAGACTCATGTTGTGCTTTTACTTAGCCAGGGTAGCATCTGTTCTCATCCACAACAGGACTGCTGGCTGAAGGACACATGCCAGGGTTTGTTTTTCTTCAGTAATGATTTTTTAAATTCCCAGAGAAGTTCCTATCACAGCTTTTCAAAGCCATCTCTGCCTTGTATCCTCAGCCCCTTGGCTGAGTGGATGGGCATTTGCAGGCCCAGTACTTACCTCGTCCCAGACTGTGGGTTGGTGTCACCAACTGATCAATCAATTGCTCACATGCGTGAGGTCTAAAGACCTGGGACTTTTCAGAAGTGATTTTAGTCCCCACATGTGAAAAGATGGCTGCTAGCAAAATTCTTTCTGAAGCACCTTTATTTTTATAATGAATGATGTTGGCCTCAATTTTAAAAGAAAAAAACATAAGCTATTAGTGGCTAAGTTGATACGCCATTGGCTGAAAAATCCATCTTTAATGTGCTTGTTTTCATTCAGCAAAGATGAGTTAAAGAGAGACTAGTGCAAAACACCTCCTTGGCCATGGGTGGTGAGCTGGAGTAGTATTAGAGAAACAGAAGATTCTGGAACCACTTGCCATTAAAGGATCACTAAGGGAAAACTGCCCATCTCACACCTTCTCTTATCCCTTAGCACCTTAGAAAGACGATATTCCAAAGTTGATAGCCAAAGTTAGAATGCGAGAGGCCCCTTTCACTTCCTAGCTCCTCCGTCACATTGCTGTGGCATCTGAATGACTGAAAGCTTGCAGTTTCCCCTCAGAAGTACATCAGGGGGACAGATGCTGTGTGTTGATTCACTGGGCAAGATGACTCTTCTCAACCTTATCTTGAATAGTTCTGTGCCCAAGAATATGCCCCTTGGGAAAACAGGAGTGAAATCTGTGCCAAACTTTTCACAAAGAGACACTAGAATACCAGGGTATCCAGCCCCGATGGAGATGGGCAAGATGGGAGAAGGAAATGACACCAACAATAACAACCTCAACAGAAACAAAGGGACAATTATAACTGTCATTAATGGAACACCTGCTATGTGACAGGCACAGAATATGATTTCCATGTTATGGATGAGAAAACCAAGGCTCAGAGAGGTTAAGGAATTTGCTCAAGGTAAAAAAGACAGTTAATGTGGGAGTTAAAAGCATGAGTTTTAGCCAAAGACTGAGTGATTTAGGGCATAACGTTGAATCTCTCTCTCTGCTGGTTAATATCCATTTGACACCTTATAATAAAGAGTCTGAGCTTTTAAGACTCACCCCTCCCTCTCCTTCTGCCCCACATCTGGTCAAGCTGATTAGAAAGCCTGGGTGCTCCCTCCTTTGGTTCTGGCTGGAAATTTAAAACAAAGCATGGGAACCCTCACTCTGGCCCCACCTCCTAACAACTATAAAAATACCAAGCCAATTTCCTTTCCCTGCTCTTTCAAACCACTTCACGTTTGCTTGGGAGCTGTGTTGCTCTCCCAGAAAGCCTCACTGTGTGAGTTAAACCTTGTCATAGCCTCTCAGTGTCTGTATGTTATCATTAGTCTCAACATCCAAATCGAATTCTGTGTGGGGTCCCTCCTGTTTCTTCACAGTGTCCGATCCTTTCTCTTATGCATCCCCTTATCTGCTTGTGCCCTGGAAAGCTGATCAACAAAGCATCACAGCATCCCTTGCCCTCTGGCCCATTAGGATTAGTTAGACAGAAGATCACAGGGGAGAAGAGAGAGAGAGGTTGGGATGCTCTTCCTACTTCCTCCTTGACTCGTTGCCACATTTCCAACTGTTACAGCATCCCCCTCTGACAGCAGCTCCCACCAGGCAAGCCCTCTCCCCATGCTAGCACTCCGTTTCCTCCTCTTGCCCCTTCAGCACTAAAGGTGGTAATAGTTTGCTGAGACTGCAGTCTCCGATGCCTCAACATTATTGGTTGGTTCTCTTATCCCTGCCTCAGCCCTGTAAGTCTTTCTATTAAAGTTTCTTTACTGGAATCCTCTGAATTCAATTCGGCTTCCTGTCAGGATCCTGACGCTCTAAGCCTCAATTCTCACATTTGTGAAACAGAGATGACTAATAATACCTCATGATAATACATCACAGGATTTTTGTAGTAATTAAATAAGATAATTCGGGCAAGCACCTAAAATACTGCCTATACGTGCAAGGTAAACGATACTATTTTTTGTTATTACTTACAACAGCAATAATAATAATGGCCAGTGACACTGGAATTAAAAATTCAGGTCTTTCTGCTTGTAAAGTTCATGCTTTTCCCACCAAGCTACACTTCTTCCATCTGTAGAGAGGTCAGACATCTCCCTCCCAGCCCATCTTGGAAATATCATATTTAGACTGTCACATGAATTAAATCATTCCTTATTCCTTACTTAAACAAAGCTTCTCCAGCTCAACAGATTTGTCAGTTAAATGGGAGCTCGCCAAAAGAACAAAGTGTACTGTTTTTGTTTTAACATCTCAATGCCAGACATGAGTCTATGTCTTTAACCCAGCAGGGACTTTCTGGAACATCATCTCATCAGGCGGCCAATGAGAACTCAATATAAATCATAGTAATTAATATTCAAAAGATAGGTGTTTGTCACTAGTCCATTATCAGAAACCAAATATTCATTAGGCCGTACTTGTGACCTTTATAGCTTCTAAATATTTGTGACCACTGCTTGAGATGCTCTCCATCTGCCGATGTTCAGAGAGGCAACTTAGAGGAAAAAGAAGATTGTCGAGTCCTTAAAAATAGCCAGGCAATGTGATTCTCACTTAGAAAGACTCTCAGGTCAATGGGACACAAATAATATATTGTGTGTGTAAAGATGAGGATGAACTGAGGAAGGAGGAAGAAAAGCTGTGGAAAAGTAAGGGGAGTTGGGTGACTATAAAAATAACTTGGGTTTGAGAAGACATCCTGCTCCGAAGGACCACCGCCCACCTTCCCAGACATTTTTCCTGCAACTGTCTCCTGCCCGCCCTGGGATTCAGAAAGCAGTCAATTAAAGAGACCTACCTACTGGGGGAAGGGTTCCATCATTTAAATCATTTTGAATTACCTCTCCAGGCCACAATCTCAATACATGAGTCATGTGCAAGATCCTGGCACTGGATGAAGTGGCAGCAAGACAGAACAAAGAGCATGGCTGTAAAACAGAAAAACCTGAGTTCAAATCCTGATTCTACCACTCACTAGCTGTGAGCTCCTAAACAAGTCGCTTAACGTCTTCCTACTTTTCTTTAGTAAATGAGGATAATACCTATTTAAAGGTTATTTTTAGAATCATAACAAATTTAGGAAAGCCTTCTAGTACAGACATAATATAGTTTTAATAAATAATAGCTGTTAATATTGGCCTCTACATAAATAAGTGGAGGAGAGCCACGGGCAATTTCCCACGGACATGAGTAGACTCTATGGAAGTTGTTTATATATGACCCCAGCACCCAGCATGGGAGCCCGGACACCGGGAGTCCAGTCTAATAACATTGCCAATAACTTTCTTTGACCTTGGCCAAGTCACAGAATTTTAGATGCTAAGGGGAGCCCGATAGCTATTTTCAAAATTCAGAGAATCTCATGGAAATCAGCTAATTGTTGGAGCTGAGGCTGCACACATTCTGCCTTTGCTTTCAGAAGGAATTATCTCAGAGTCACATATCTACCTTGATTATTTTAATTCTGAACTGATATTCTAGTTGATGTTGTATATGAGTTTAATTAATGTAAATGAGAAAAATCAATGACTTATTGAAAAAATATAGGGTTTTGGTAGGAACCTCCGATATTTTAGTGGGAAAGGTAGACAATAAACCAAATCATTAAACAGATAGGTAAGGTTATTGACAGTGCCTTGAAGAAGAGAAACAGGCTTGGTAAGGTTGGAGAGATAAGGTACAGTGAGGAGGTGAAAACTGAATAAATACTTGAGGGTAAGGACAGATGTGTTGATAGCTGGGAAAGAGTGCCAGTAGAGAGTAAAGCCAGAGGGGGTGTAAACTTGGCATAGCTGAGGAACCGTTGGCCACTGTGGCTGGAGAGGAGCCAACTGGAAGTATGTGGCAAAGGGAACTGAGAGGTGGCCATAAGCCAAACCCTGTGGGGCCTTGTGGACCATGGTCAAGACTGTGGATTCTATTCCAAGTGTGTCAAGGGAACCATTGGAGAGTTTTGAATATGGAAGGGACATTTCCAAAGATCTCACCAACAGCAACCCTGGGGCAGGAACACCAGTAACGTTTGGAGCCAAATACAAGTAGATTGCCAGGGCAATAGAAAGCAGCTGAATCTGCTGTTCTTGTGTCCCTGGATTTGAATGGAGCTTTTCCTCATACTTAACAGGGCATCTCTGCCCTGCTTGAAACCCTCATGCTGCTCTTCAACATTGGCAAAAGCTCAAAGTAATTAAATGTAAAGACCTATTTTTAATGTGAAGATTAAAATGACAGCAAAGAATATTCGAGGCAAATGCAAAACCTGTCACTGAATCACATAGATTTTAAACTAGAAGAGTTCCTATAACTCACAGCTTATCTATTTCTCAATCTAGGCATGTCTAGGTGTGCCAGCATTTGTGTGTTGGCTGGAATAAATCTTCACTATGAAGGGGATATATCCATTTAACAACACAACCTCATTTTACTTGTCTGTCTGCTTTGGACAAGGGCATGTGTATCCTTTCTCAGTCTACAATGTCTGCCCTTCAAATACTTATTGGGGACCCTGATTTTGAATGTCAACCATAGAGCTCCTATTACAATAACATATTTCAGAGGGTTTTCAGGCTTGGCCATCAAGTCATTCCCAGTGTCAGCAGAGAGTAAACATATGTGTCAAAATGTCTAGGGATAGTGCCTGAAGTGGCATGCTAAGAAAAGACATTTTTTTCAGAGATTTCATTGTAAAAATATTGTGATTTTTTGGATATATACCATCCATCATAAATATATCCATGTTTAACAAGTAGGATTTCAAAACACCAACAAAACTGCTCCACTTTCTGTCCTCCCCCAGCCCCATATCTGAATGAAGCATCCTTGACTGTGCTGCCTGTGTGTTGAGTACCCCCTCCCCGCCCTGCCCCCGGCATCGCCAGGTGGCACCTGGGAGGAAATGTCAACTAAAGGGCAGTCATTCCTTCAAGTCAGGCCATCAAGACTCCTACGGCCAGACTATACTTCTAAGTTCCCTTCAGAATTCCTCCACGTCATGTTCAGCATTTTCAGTAAGAACCCATGTAAAAAAATAGCCATGTTTATAGCTGTTTTTTTTATAATAACCCATACAACAAATTTCTCCCAGCACTCAGGAAATTTCTTTCTTTGTGAAATGGCATGCTTTTTAAAAATAAGAACTCATGAATCTACCTTGTTTTCCTTTTTTTACTTTGATGGAAACTCAGAGGTGTATTTTACATTTAATATTAGTAGCATTCCTTTGTCAAAGCTTCTAGTAGAATTATTCCTTCAATGCCATTAACCCACCATACCCTATATTAATTGGCTTTAGGGTTTTAATTTTCATTTAAATAGCCTTCAGATGCATTGAACCTATATTTCTTAATGTAAGCCATTTCAAAAATATTTGCTAAGTAGTCAATACAGACAACTCCATGCGCTCATGGTTGTGAAAGAGAAATAGAGAGCTTCATTCACTCATTTATTCATTCACTCAACAAACCCTGACAGAGCTCTTTCTGCAACCAGGTCCTTGGCTAGTCTGGAAGGAGGGTAATAGAGCAATTGTTTCTTCCTTTTCACTGTGGAGAGACTAAACAGCCTCTGAATATCTCCTCTAGTCCAATGTTTCTATTGTTTTCCCTTTTAAAAAAAATAGAACTTTACCTTTAAATTATTTATTCTATATTCCACCACCAGCCTTGAAGAATCTTATTTTGGATCTTATGTTTCCCCAGGCACTTGCTTTCCCCACTCCGCCTCCCAGAGGAACCATGCTGAATTTTCTTGAAATTCATGCTGTATAATTTGACATATTAAAACAAATGCCTCCTTTAAAATGCCAAAGTCATGGGGAGACTAAAGATCGGGGAGCATGCTTGATGGCTGTCTCTGGAAGCCCAGGGTTTGGCTGTGAAGGCTTCCCTGCGTATATCATGGTCCAGACTGGACACCAGACCCAGGAATCCTTGAGCCAAGTTCCAGAGCACTGATTTACTTTTAAATACTTAAGAAACCAACTCTCAGGTGCCCTCGAGGAGGCCAAGACCAGCGAGCTGTTGCCAGCCTTCAGGGAAATGGTGTCAGCCTCAGCCACACTCCCTTTTGGTTTTCAGTGTGGTCCCATGGCTTTGCAATATGTGTACAAAACTTCCTGTGCTTTCTACCAACATCTCAAAATCCACTTCATACTGGATCTGGGCACTTCAACCAAGCTCTCCTCCCACCAACAGGAGACTCCCTGGGAAGAAATCAGCCACTCTCACTGCCCACAGAGCAGGCGTCCAAACGTGACCAGAAGAACACTCCAGCCGCAGTGACCACTCGCATGGGGGCCTGGGAGAGGTCTATAGACCCCCTGAGTTCTGCATTCTTCTCACTTCCATGCTGTTAAATACACTCACACCTGCATTTTCCCCAGACAATGCGTATCACTTCAAAAAGCCCCATCCTCTGTTACATCACATGGATGATTTAAAAACAGTCTTATTAAATAACTTTCTAAGTAATTGGCTCTCACATTGCCAAGCCAGATCGCTAGAGGCTGAGTCCCTTTACTGTATGATTGGTTTGCTTACTACTCCGGCCAACTCCAACAAATTGTGAACACCTATAAAGACAATGTCGAGAAGGTCAGGGGCCAGCATGGAGCATTCCTAATCCAGGTTCTACACTTGCCCCTGCATATGTCAGATGCTGAACAAGGCACTGATTTCACATAAAGACAAGTTGGGAAATCTTTGTAAAATTAGTCTCCCCAAAATGTATCCTTCCATAAATATTAACCAATTGGAAATGTTTCCATAAATATTAGCTAGTTACCAATGTCTCTCAACATACATTTAAATATTTATTGCTTCTGGACAGCCCCAAAGTTTCTCCAACTAAAGCAACTGTGGTTCACCCTAGTTTCAGCACCAACCCAAGCCTTAGACCGAGAAAAGAGAACCCTCTCTGGATTGGTATAGTTTATGGTTCAGGAATTCATCGTTCTTGCTGGTAACTTTCTTCAGAAACATCTATTCTATTTATTGTACTTTGGCTCATTTCTTGTTCCAAGCCAGCCAACCTCCTGGCTCCTCCATGTTGTTGCCCATCCTTCATTAATGTCTCTTGTCTCAGAGGAAGGACCTCCCCCACTCTTTAAAACCATTTGCAACCTGAAATCCCACACGGCCACCCTGCTCTTCTTCCAGAGTCTTGTTCATTGAAAAATTTCCTCTCTCCTGTCTTCAGAAGGTGTGCCCCAACCCCCCATCTACTGATATTTTAAAATCGTTCTGTCCCATTCTAAAAATAAAATTTCTTTGATTCTGGTCCCTGTCCGTGGGAGCTCCTCTCTCCCGCTCCTTTCCATGATGACTTGCCACCTCCTCGCATCACTTCCCATTCCCTCCTCAGCACACAGCCATCTGTCATCTGCATCCAACTCCCCAGAGAACCAGCTCTCACAGAGGCTTGCAGCAGCTCCCTATCCCCTGCCCCCAGCCCACTTTGCCTCCTCATTTTGCTTCTGCACTTGACCTTGCCAGTTATGCCCCCACAACTATCTTCGGCTTCTAGCTCACCATTTCCTCCTGGCTCCTCTGTCTTCTGACCATCTTTTCTCTGCCCCTCTACTCTGCTCTCCCTCCTTGGCCTTTCCCCCCAGATATTGATTCTGCCCCTAACATTCCCTCTTTTCCACTCTAATTGCTCTTCCTGGAGACAGTCAGGCCCAAATCTTTAAATTCAGACATACTTAAATTTTATATTCTGGTTTTGCTACTTATGAGCTATTAGACCTCAGAAAATCACTTGACTTGCCCAGGCTTCCTCGTTCTCGTCTATAAAATGAGGGTAAACGATCACCTCCTAATTATATGTCTAGTCAAAAGTGCTGTACACCTGAAACGAATGTAAAATGGAATGTCACCTGTAACTGAAAAATAAAATAAATAAAACTGTAAAAAAATAAATAAGGGTAAGTGATGACCACAACGAAAATAATAATTATCACTCTTTCATAGAGTTGTTCCAAGCATACGAAGATTCAACCCGGCGCCCATACACAGCAAACTCCTCACAAGGCAGCTACTACTCTTTTATTGTTATCCTGATTATCACAATCCCCAGAGTGACCTCTTCTCGATTTCTGTCCTGCCCTCGGTTCATGCACTTGATTCCTGCTGCTCATCTCAACATCCCCAGCCCTGGCCTCTCCCCTGAGCTCCAACCAATGCTTCAAACTACCTCCTACTAGATGCATGCTCTCGGATGTCCAAAGCACCTCAAACTCAGCACGTCCTGTTATGGGCTGGATGCTGTCCTTCCACCTTTCACATGCTTGAGCTCTACTTCAGAATGTAACTGCATTGGAGATACAGCCTTTAATGGGGTGATTAAGTTAAAATGAGGTCTTTAGGATGAGCCTGAACCCAATGTGATGCATCCTGCTAAGGTGAGGTAATTTGAACACACAGAGAGATACTGGGGATGTGCTCACAAAGGAAACACCATGTGAGGACACAACGAGAAAGCAGCCATCTGCAAACCAAGGAGAGAGGCCTCAGGAGGAAACAAACTTGCCCAACACCTTGACTTGAGCTTCTAGTTTCCAGAATTGTGATAAAATAAATGCCTGTTGTCTAAGCCACCCTGTCTGTGGTATGTTGTTATGACAGCCCTAGCAAATAATGCATGGTCCCAGCTGAAAGCACTGTGTCTTTCTTAAAATAATGCTTCTCCTCCTGAGTCCCCTCTTTTGGCCGATCAATGACTCTTCCTTCTACCTCATCACCCACATCTAATCAGCCTCAGATGTCTGTGGACTTTAATTTCTGAATAGCTCACAATCTATGCATCACTTTTCTTAGCTCAGATCCACATGATCTTTCATCTGATCTATTGCAACAGCCTCCCACTTAGTTGGTCTCTCTCACCACATTATTTCTCCATTTCAGTTCATCCAATATACCAGTTAGATTAATCATTACATAGCACAGGCTTGTTTGCATCTGCCTTCAGCAAAAACAGTCCTTCGTTAACTCCTCACTGTCTGGTAAAAGTTCCTCAGCCTGACAGCTGAAAGGATCAAAAATTTGGCTCCAGCTTACCCATCAGTCTGGTGTCTTGCTATCGCCTTCCTTAGACCTTTGCTCCAGTCAAACAGGAAAACTTACTGCTCTTCAACAAGGGCTCCATCTCACTTTCCCTGACCTTTCCCTGATCTAAAATGGCTCCCCATATCTCAGACTGTCATATTTTCTCATTCTTTAAGTTTCTGCTCAAATTCCATACCACCAAGTCTTTCTTCCTTATTCTCCTCCTATCGGAGGAGTCCCTGCGCTGGGCTCAGCACCTGAAAGCCCTCATCATGACAGCCTGTGTCATGTGTGTGTCCTTCTGCTCAACTGGTAACCCACTGAGGGCCAGACAGCTGACTCTCATTCACCTGTTATCCTCCGTGTGCCCAGCACAGCACCTGGCATGTATCTCTTCCACAGCGTTGACCAATGAGTGAATCAAGAATATCAGCAACAACGTCATGAAGAGAAACAGGCCTTGGTGCCCTCAATAAGCCATAGTAAGTTGGGTTGTTCATTCAATTAGCCAAAGTGAATCACTAGTCTATAATATATTCCAGAATTAAAGCTCTAGAGAAGAGACAAATAACTAAATTTAAAAAAAAAAATATGACAGTAGAAAGCAGAGGGCATCCCCGGCTCTGCCATGGCCCTCAGACTCCATGTGTCACAGCTTGCTATAGCTATTCTAGGAAAGGGAGATTCTGCCAAGCTAGTTATTAATTGGCTTGTCTATTTTGGCAAACAGATATAATTCTGTCTCTCTTAAAAGAAGAAAATGAGCTTGTCTAAACAGAGCCTTAAAATAAATTGCAGGAACACCTAAGACTCAGAAAATGTAAGCTCACATACACACTAGTTAGAGACAGTCCTTGGCCCTCTGAGCTTTGGTTTCCTCATCTAGAAAATGGGGTAGTGCCTGCTTCTCTCATCCATGGTATTTTGTGAATCCAACCAGATGAATACATCATTTGAACACTACAAAATACCATATAAATATATTACTTATCTTAAAAATATTTTATATGTAATAACTCTGAGATTTCAAAAGTTCCTGTCATCAAATAACTCAGTATGTGTTTGTACCAATTAGTCTCCCACCACCACCAAATGTCTGTGTACTGAGTATAAGTGAGAATGTGATACAATTTACCATGTGCCTGCTACATAGCAGGTATGCAATAAATCCTCATTAAATTAGTTAATGGGTTACTGCTATAAGCTTTTTCTGATGTGCTTCTGGCCACACAGTGGTCAGATTCACTTCCCTTACCTCTGTGGTCTTTCTACATATTTTATGGAAAGTAATGGACAAGCTGGGTCCAGCACATTGGACTAACACATTTTATGGAAAGTAATGGACAAACCAGGTCCAGCACATAAAGCATTTTATTCTCATTCTGTTGGCCCACGTGGAGTTTCTCCTCTACTCCTTAAGGGGCTTCTTGGCTATTTTCTTAGAGCCAATCTGGAGTGGAAGATGAGGAGCACCTGGGGCTGAGGAGCAGCAGGGCGGAGGGGGAACAGGTGTGCACAGGACTTGGCACAGAAGACCTGAGATGGGTCTAGACTCTGATTCTTTATACTCGGATGTCAATTTCCTAACATAAAAAAATGAGAGTAATAAGATATGTTATGTGGTAAATAAGATAACACCAAGGACTCTAATTATTTTCACATCATAAAGGATATAAGTACAGACTCCTGAAGTTAAAACATTTTTTCCTTTGATCATTGGAGTATAAACATGACCCTGGTCCTTAAACGAACAGTCATGTTCTTCTGTGACATATTTTCTCCTCAGGCACTTTCAGGGGACTGCTGGGAGCCAAGCACAGTGCTGCGTGCCGCAGATCCTTGTCTTCATGGAACATTCCAGCCTAGCTCTGTTCTGGCTTCAGTCAAAGTTCTGAGAGCCACCCTCTAAAAAGCTGAGTGATGATGTACATATAGCTGAAGGCAGAATATATTCTGAGAAAATAAAACTGCGAAAAGTAGATGCGTGCCTCATCACACCATATGGCCATGTGAATGATCAGATGCATCTATCTGTGCTATTGATGGAAAAATAGAGCATTACATATACTTATAATTGTGAGAACTTACATCATTGAAGAACTTAGAAATAGAAATGATCTCTTATTTGGGTTAGAAAGAGCATTGGGGGAAAATTAGATTCATCACCATATGGATGATCTTAATTCTAAATTGAATTTTAATAGAAATGAAGCTTCAGATGCTTCCTTCTCTTCAGTGAGACTTTGGTGGGTCTCTCTAGCTTAAGCAAACCAGATTTCAGCTGTTTTCTCCTTTCCAGAGAGTTCACACCACCTAAAAGCCTTTAAGGTGAGAACATCACATATTGATATGTTACTCCACAGAGACAGGAAATCCTTAAATGCTGGCACCACGAGTACCTGATTCTTTGTAAAGAAATTTAGTTGAATGACTTCCCCTGATTTTAAAAGCAATCTAGATTCTTTGAAAGAAAAATAGAAAAAATAATAAATGGTCTGGAATCCCAGCACCCAAGTAACCACCATGTACTATTTTGCATCCTTCTTATCTCTGCATAAATAAATGATTATAATTTGTTTCACAAGCCATCGACGCAGCAAGGTATTGGGCACTATACACAGTCACTGGGCCTTCACCACAACCTCAGCATGTAAGCAAGTTCCATCTGAGCCCAGGATTGTGTCCTCTCCGGATTCTGCCATTATTTAAATCTCTTAGGACTGAAATTTGTGTCTCTACATACGACTCTACATTTATGTCTCCTCTATGGGAATTATCTGATCGGTGACCACAGCTTGGTTTTGTTTCACAATACTCATCATAGTTCTACTGCCAACAAACTAAATTGGGCCCTTTTACCTTTCTGAGGATTGTTGAAAAAGTCCCCTTGATGGTTTCCTCAACTCCCTGTCCCCGACCTCTATGTCAAATTATGTTTTCCCCAAACAATCTGTCCTCTATGTCAAATTATGTTTTCCCCAAACAATCTGATCATATCACTCTGACGCTCAGAAACCTTCCACGACTCCCCATTGCTTACTGGATTACATCTAAAATCTTCACCTTGGCCTTCACAATTGACCCCAATATACTTTTTACAACCTCTGCTCTCGTCCGCTCCCCTACATAAAACATCAGCTACAGACGAATGTATTTACTTTCTCTCTTCCAAATAGAGTTTGCTCCCTTTATCCATCCTGCTTTTTCTTAATCCACTCTCCCCACCAGCACTGCCTTTCAAACTCAAGTCCAACTCCTGAGACCAGGGTCAGTTGCTACTTCCTTAGTACTGAGATTCTTCAATCTCTAGCTTGAATTCCTTCCTAAAAATTTCCCATGATTATTATTTCTATGATTCACTTGATAATTAACCACTTACTGCCTACTATCTCTTCCATTATTACTTTCTATTGTTAAGTGCTTTATTGTTATTTAAGTTTTCATGTTTTAAATCTTGTATCCTCCATTTGATTGTTTACAATCAAAGGAGAAGCTTGTCCCTGTCTTCTTTAAAAGATACAAATGCTTTGTATCTCACAAAGCATTTAAGAGTAATTTGCACATTGTAGAAGCTCAGTAAAAGTTTGTTGATTCAATTTGTTCTCTAGATGTGTTAAGAAGTGCTTGCCTCTGGCCATTTGAGGTCATCACTTTATACTCTTTCAGTTAACTTGCTTTCATGGTTCCTTTCAGAGTTTTGAGAAAGCATGCATCTCCAAAATGTTTGTGCATCTGTTATGATTTGTGTACCCCGTATCCCTCTTCCTGGCTTCATGTACAAATATGTGGCAGATATGGCCTTTTACTCTACCATTAAACTGACTGAGAGTGATTTTTAAACTTTGAGAGTAGAGAGCTAGATTAATTTTGCTAGTTATGTGAAATAAAAATTTTCTTCCTACCCTTCAACTCTACATATATCTCATTCAACAAAATTGTTTTTTTTTAAAAAGTGAGCTACGTTACCCATTGCTATATTCATGAAGTATTATTGAAAATGCAAAGGATTGAGTGTGATATGCTCATTGACCTATGTGAAAGAAGCTGGAGAGCTGCAAAGGGTGCAATGTGATCCACTAGCTATTATCCTCACGTGCCTTCAATCTTCCAGACATCTAGGGACTGGTGGTCAATTGCTGACCAGCCAGCTTCTACCTCCAGCTCACACCCAGCCCACGATATGCAGCCGCACTGAAAGTGAAAGCTCTTTTGGTCCAGCTCACTAAATATCAATCTAAGACAGGCTGGAAAGCAAATACCTTCTCATGGACTGATCTCTGTTGATTTGTAGTGCTGCCTGGAGTGCAATAATGGGAAGAATTCTAAAGCCAAATCCAAGCTCAACAGGAAGGGCCCATTAGTGATGTCTGCCACGGTCACAAGAGGCAGGTGTATTGGCACCTGATCCATGAATTTGCTGTATCTGAACTGAGAAAAATTGGAGACACCACGTTCCTCAATGGCAAAGATTCTGCTTTATTTGTCTCTGCGCCTATCCACCTCTCCTTTCCCTTTCCCTCAGACTTAGAGTAGAGTCTGCCATGAAGCTGAAGCCATTTGAGAAGTCACTTCATGGTTGCTTAGATGTACCTGTGCCTATAGTGGACAGCTGTGCTCTTTGTCACTCTCAGGTTCTACTCCCCCTGCTTGTGGAAACTGTCCCCATTTTCAACTGGAAACCCACTCATATCCTATTTTCAGCCCATGTGGTTCCAGGGCAGACAGTTCTACCCCTAGCTCATTGTGCTGTGTGAATCAGGCCACCCCAAGAGATCGCTGCATTTCTCAATAATTGGCTTAGAAAGGGCGTGTGGCCCTATCAGCATCAATGAGATGCCTTGAGGTTTTTGCTCAGGTGTTTGTCAGAGAGAGGCACTGTTTTCGCTTGCTGGATTTGAAGTTAACTCCATGCTGTCATTTGGAATTGAGCATTTTAAGCTAACAAAAAGAAAGCCTAGGTCAAAATATGATGCCAACAACAGTCGTGTTTACATCAATTGAATCCCAAAGTCTATCATTTTTGAAGCCCTGATGTCTCTCATCAATAAATTCCCTTTTCTGCTTAAACCTTTTTGAGTTTTCTGTTACTTGTAACTGACTCCTAAGATAAACCTTTATAAAGGGCCTTCTTTGACTCCTAAAAACTGCAAAAGTGCTAATAATGTCTGCTGAAAAGTACGAGAACAGGCTGCTTGGGTGGTGTTTAAGCTGATGTCAGGGAAGATCATACCCTGTCAATAGACAACATAATTCAAAAGCAAACGTTTGAAGAATAGGCTGCTAGTTGTGTCTTTTGTGTTATGCCAGAGCTTTCTTCTGTGAGTGCCAATAAATGAGAACAAGCATTTAGTAAGTGCTCTAATAGCAGTTCAATGGGGAAGACTGGTGGCTCAGTCACTGTCAGAGCAGTGTTTGGGGGCAATCTCCAAAGCCAGAAGAGAGGCCTTCTCCAGAAGTAGGACTGGGCCAGGCAGCTGTGGGAAAAGGTGCAGGCTGGAGGCAGTTCCCAGGCTCCGAGCAGAGCCCTGCAGGCTCACACACCTTGACCGCTTTCCACAGGGGATAAGGTGGAAGGGGCAAGGGGCTGGAGCCTACTAATTCAAAAAGGCAGTTCTCAGGAGGAAGGTTCCTCACAAAGTGTCTACCCTCGCTGGATCTTGGCAGCATGGTTTCATTACTTAAGTACTGGATCATGTCAGAACATTGCCCAGAGGGCTATACCCATCGCTTAGTGAGTATCTTTCACATTATTAACCTTGAGTTACTTGAAGAAACAGTAGAGTCTTGGCCATGATCCGATTCTCCTCATTGTAGGTTGATATTTTTCCCAAGTAAAAATAGTAGCTTCCTACTTCCCTGAGATCAGGCTCACAGGGCTCCTTAAACATTAATGTCAAAATGATTATTCAGCCACAGGAAAATGAGTCTGTTGTGTCTCCATCGAATTGCTGTCTGAGACAAAACTGCCTTTTGCTCCACGCCCCGTGACAGCCTGCAGGAAAGGGTCACACAGGATCCACAAAGGGGAAAATCAGCAAAGATTTCCTTTCTTCTCTCTCTTTGTTTCTCCCTCTTAGCTCTGAGCTACAAACATGCTTAAAAGTCCAAGTGATGATGCCAGTTCTGAATGGTCCTTGATCTTCAGGACAAGTTCAAAGATATCGAAAGTTGGTCTCTGAGGCTGATGAGAAAATGATGCTTTTTACTTTGCTGCCAAAAGAGTTTAAAGTCTGAGGCTTTAAAGAAATTCAAAGGTGAGAACCAAGAGGGAAGTTCAAGATTGTTCCCTGACGTTGGACGATAGGGCTTTTTTTCCTGCTGGCAAATCAAATTCACACAGCTGTGCCTTACAAACAATTAGACACACCTAGAAGATCAGACTGGAATGCCAAGAAAATGTCCCCAGGAGAGAGAGAGTAAACATTCTGACATCATGTGCACTGATTGGATTTTTAAATTCTGAGGTCTTTTCACATAGATTTTACTCAGATAAAACTCCAGGCATCTGAACCATATGCCTAAGTGTTTTCTCTGCGCTGCTGGCCTGGGCAGCTGGCAAAACATGATCTAGGACTGATAAACTGTTCTGACAAAAGCACTTCAGAGGGATCTGTGGACAGGGTCTGAAAGATGTCTGAATTTTAAAAAGGTACTAATTGCTCAAAGGATGAAACAATTCCTCTGAAATTTAACCCAGTGCCTTAATAGAACCCAGAGAGACTCTGAGACAGCCTCAGAGAGAAAACTTCCTTGCTTTCTAACTCCTGGGAAAGAGGCAAGTATACCCTCTAAGAATAGGGTGACATAAAAGAATGCACTGACTGGGACTTTTGGGGCACAGGTGAGTTCTTCAAGAACTGGAACAAAAATTTGACTTCAGCAACTGACCAAGAAACAAAAGGGCAAAAATCTATTATGAAGAAACTATGGAGATGATGTCTGTCAATCCAATCCTTCCAACGACTGTTGCAGAGAACTGTCAGGAAGACAGTGAAGGGACAGAGCCCAAAGGATGTGACTGGATGGGCTAGCTACACATTCAGTACCTCTGACCCTTCAGGGAGAACATGAACCCCACACCTGGGGCCTGGTCTGCCTCTGGCACATGCAGTTATAGATTCTATATATCAACAATCAACAGCTGTCTAATAAGAATTTATAAAACGGAACTTCCGGCCAAGATGGAGGCGTGGGTAGACACACTGTGCCTCCTCGCACAACCAAAAGAAGGACAACAACAAATTTTAAAACAAAAAACAACCAGAACTGACAGAAAATTGAACCGTATGGAAGTCCGACAAACAAGAAATTAAGAAACATACATCCAGACCGGTAGGAGGGGCTGAGAGGACTCACATGGTGGCGGTGGCTGGCGGACCGGGGAAAAGCATGGCTGGCCGGGAGAGGTGGTGGCTGCGAACCAGGCGTCCCACTCCCTCGTGAGGATAAACTGGGAGGAACAAATGGGGAGCGAGACAGACTCCGCAACCCAGAGTTCCAGCTCGGGGAAATAAAGCCTCAAAGCCTCTGATTGAAAACTCCTGTGGGGGTTGAGGCAGCGGCAGCTGGAAAAACTCCCAGCCTCACGAGAGAGCTTGTTGGAGAGACCCACAGGGCCCTAAAGCGTACACAAGCCCTCCCACTGGGAATCAGCACCAGAAGGGCCCAATTTGACTGTGGGTAGCGTGGAAAGTGACTGAAAACCGGCAGAGAGTGGAGCAAGCGCCATTGTTCCCTCTCGGACCCCTCCCCCACAAACAGCATCACTACGCAGCGACGTGGCCGCCCCACCCTGGTGAACACCTAAGGCTCCACCCCTTGCTATGTAACAGGCACACCAAGTCAACAAAAATGGCCCAAATGAAAGAACAGATCAAAGCTCCAGAAAAAAAACACAACTAAGTGACGAAGAGATAGCCAACCTATCAGATGCACAGTTCAAAACACTGGTAATCAGGATGCTCACAGACTTGGTTGAATTTGGTTGCAAATTAGATGAACAAATGAAGGATACGATAAGGGAAATGAAGGAAAATGTACAGGGAACCAACAGTGATGGGAAGAAAAATGGGACTCAAATCAATGGTGTGGACCAGAAGAAAGAAAGAAAGATTCAACCAGAACACAATGAAGAAACAAGAATTCAAAAAGACGAGGAGAGGCTTAGGAACTTCCAGGATGTCTTGAAACGTTCCAATATCCAAATCATAGGGGCGCCAGAAGGAGAAGAGGAAGACCAAGAAATTGAAAACTTATTTGAACAAATAATGAAGGAGAACTTCCCCAATCTGGCAAAGGAAATAGACTTCCAGGGAGCCCAGGAAGCTCAGAGAGTCCCAAAGAAGTTGGACCCAAGGAGGAACACACCAAGGCACATCATAATTACATTA
>VMDR010004913.1:0-55871 GCA_007922815.1 Macrotus californicus
GGCAATGGCTTCTTAAACGCAACACTATTAGCATTTGAGGCCAGATCATTCTTATTTGGGGGGAAGGGTGTTCTCTGCAAATGTTTAGCAGCATCCTTGGCTTCCACCCCAGATGCCAGCAGTACTTGCCTTAGTTATATCAACCAAAGATGTCTCCAGATATCCCCAAATGTCCCCAGGCAGAAACTGCCCCTGGCTGAGTACCACTGAGCCTCACCCTTCTCCTGACATTTCTTTCTCAGTGTCTCAATGACATGCTTGTAAGCTCATTGTGCATTGTCCCAGGAAGTCGCATACCAAGAGACACTTTATTTTCCATCAAGTCCTTTACCCAGTGCCCCATGGGTTCTGCATTGTTCCGCCTGCTCTGTGTGCTAGATGGGACATAGGAACCGTGGACATCGAGACAGGAAAAGCTGTCACTAACCTTTATCTAATCATCTGCTCAGTTGTCTCTGACTGCCTCCTCTGACCCCCCTATACACATACAGGTTTATAAAGACTTTCTTCTGTACTAACTTCAGGCCAGAGGCCCCTCCTAAACTTCTCTCCTGCTGTGCATCTGGCATGATGCCTCTTTTCTATATCCCAAAACCAAGTCTCGTAACTTTTTCTAATTATCCCCAATTTGTGTGACTCACAATTCTGAGCTTTTCATAATTTCGATAAAACTTGCAAAAAAAAAAAAAAAAAGAACAAAACCAGACATATCGGAGCTTTGGGGGAAGGAGCTGGGGCTAAGGGCAGAGCTGACCCTGTCATCTACATTTGACCCAAGGTTCACGGCTGCCAAAGTTGGCCTGATTTACCTACATTGTTCCTGTGGACACAGGGGCTTTCCTGGGCTGGGTTTCTCCCCTGGCCACCCTGTGTGGTGCTGGTCGCCCTTGGTATTGGCAGGAGAGCCCATGGGATGCTTGTTCTGACCTAGGCGGAGTTATAACTCTCAGCAGTGATGTGACTGTACAGGACATTCCCCTCCAGTGGCAATTCTGGATATTGTTGCTAAATATCGCCCGAGCCAGAAACGCCCTTTGGGGCTCCTCAGAGCTGAAGGAGCCACGGTGGCCCTCAAACCTCTTTTGCAGCACTTCTATCCGCACTCCAAATGAGAGGTGTGTTTTCCACCAGGAGGGGCAAATCTCCCCGCAACGCTGCTGCCTTCCTCTCCAAAGCCAAGGCCTTAAGGAGCCAGAGACGGACAAGCCTGCAGTTCTAGTATGTCCTCAGAAGCACTGGGCAGAAATATGCAAATCACCCAGGCTCTCAGGACAGGGGCCGTGACCTCCTGCAGGCCAGGAAAAGGACCTCTCCCATCCATTATACCTGTAACATTTCACGCACGATGTACCACCTCCCCGCTGAGACTGGAAGTCCTGTGACAGCTGGATGCATGTAGTTCACGTTCAGTTTCCCAGGACCGATCACAGCACCTCCTCAAACAGAGAAGGTGCTCCATGAGTACGATTACAAATGAGGCTGAGTTGCAAGAATATCCAAATTCTGCGTTCCCTGAAGAGAGCCAGGCAAAGGGAGGCAAGAGTTCCAAACACTTGCCCCAGACAGGAGGCTTCTCCTAACTGACTTCTCATCCTAATCGACCTGACGAAGGTACCTGTGACTCTTTCCGTTTCCTGGCTCTGCGTTTGCTTTGCTTCACTGCAGGTGAACAGAAGGCACGATGCTGGCTTCCCTTGACGCTCTCCGAGAGGTTTCTCAGACCCCCAAGGCAGCCCTGGAGCCCAGGCTTGACCCCAACACCCAAGGTATGTAGGTCATATCCCCACCCACCCTGTGCACCCACCGAGTCACCTAGCCCAGCTGTGAGTTGAGGACACTGTGGATTCAGACAGCCTGGGGCTGAGGGAGTGTTTTACTTGGTGTTCCTGCCCCCTGCCTCAGTCAGCCTGGCTGTCGGCCAATAATCCTCAGTGCAGTCCAAGGGGCGGGGTCTGTGACTGGGTCCACACGGACTATAACGGCCACACCGCTTCATTCAAAACCTCTTCTTCAAGCTCCACTTCCTTTTCCACGTGGACAACAGAAAGATGCAGGCATTCTAATACGGTCAACGGGAGTGACATTGGAAAGAGCCACTTTGGAAAACAGTTGGGCGGCGCCTGTTTGAAGTTTCAGCGATGTGACACTATGACCGAGTACGCCGCTTCTCCCTTAGCCAGCAGACGAGTGAACAAGACAGCAATTAAAGAAATAAAGCACGTGGAAGAATGTTTACTGCAGTGCGGCGTGCACTACTGAAAACAAATGAAATCTGCATCCACGGGGGAAGCCCAAATAAACTGACAGATCACACCACCAACACGAGATAGCATCTGCTCACACAGCAGAAGTGCGATGAGCCTCTTCATACCAGTGTAGGTCGGCCTCTAAAACAGTAACTGTTTTAAAAGCAAAAGCAAATAATATAGTCGGGACTTCGTTTGCTTACAATACACACTCATGCGCACCCACAGAAACACGCATGAAATGCAAACATTTTCCATGAACACAGCACGAGGCATGCGAATCAACTGGAAAACACGTGGAAATACACACGTCCATCCATTCACCACGGCTCCCCCAGGGCTGAGGACAGAGGGGTGACAGGAGCAGAGCAGAGAGCGTGGGTCGGGAAAGACTGCAGTCTCGTGTAATATTTTAACATGTCCGAGGAGAGAATATTTGGGTCTACCTTGCAAAGTCAGAAGTCAAATTTAGAAAGGGAAGAAAGAAATACTCTTGCACTTCTCTGCCTCCTCAGGTGAAAGAAGGCTATTGGGTTGGAACTGTCAGCAACTCGGAATTGGGGCGGTGACCTGGGACAGGACGGTCCCCTTTCACCGGCAGGGTGGCATGGTTGAATTAACGGCATTATGAATGTTCCCAATATAAAAGTACAAATCCTTTCCCTTGAAAAGTCTTCGCAGGGAAGGGAGGCTATGTCTCAGGGAGAAAGCTGGACAAGATCCCCTTTAGTGTTAATTCCTAAAATGCAGCACGATTATCCGATACGCAATGACAACAGTCCGTAGTGTGTGCCGGGCAAGGCGCTGAGCGACTTCCACGCAGCCTCTCGGTCAACCTGCAGGTATGCATTACAGGCATCCCTCGTCCAGGAATGTGGAAATCAAGTTCAGAACAAGTAGTGAGCTGAGATATGAAGCCAGGTGGGTCTCATTTCAAAGCTAACTCTTGACCGCTGTGCTATATACTGTGAAACTATGGGACTCCGCCCACTTGAAGTAGGTTGGAGGCTGGGTTTTTTGGTTTTTGTTTTGTTTTGTTTTGTTTTGTTTTGTTTTGTTTTGACAGTTAACAGAGGGATGTGTGGCCCTTTCTATAATGCTTCCCACCCCTTCAGAATAGCCTGAAGGTTTATTGGGCACCATGGAGTAGCTTCCCTGTGTCCAATGAAAAGAAGCTGCCTTTATAGAATGTCTTTCTGGATATGACATTCCTCAAAGTTTGTCCCAGGAGCTATGCGATAATGAAGTTTCATTGTCATTTGAAAGAGGTTGATGGAAAAGGGAAACAAGTCCCCAGCGGGGCAGATGCGAATGGCGTAGCAGAGGAAATGCTGTCCCCAGGAACACAGGCAGCTGGGTGTCTGGATGTGTCATAAAATTTTATTGTCAAACGCACAGATGACGGGCCCAGCTGCAAAGCATCAGGCGTGTTTATCGTGATCTCCCAGCACAGTCCCCTGTGACCCTGTTTTTGCAGGCTTAACCTAATTGGGATGAAGACATCAAAATTACTTCAAGGTGCAGTCCTGCTGGGAGACTCGCCATAGGCTTCCCTCTCTGAGGGTCATCACACCATTTGCCACGATGGGCTCGACCAGCAGTGAGGAAGAAGAAATAAATAGTAAGTAATGGCATGAGAAGATGACATGACCTGGAGTTTAGTGAACCTTTGCCGGTCATATCACGTCTGACCAACATCATCAGGTACCAAGCTCATGGGGAGGCTGTCCTTGAACAAGATCACTGAAGTCTATTGTGCTACACAACTATGCATACGCATATTTGTGCTTCAGAGAATGGGACAATCTACAGCCTCAAGATGGTTTTACTGTCTCCCTCTCTCCCCACGCACCCCATGTACCTGGGCCTTTACAAGCAGTTGTATCCTTGGTAATCATTCCTTCTTTTAGATAAAGCTTTGCCTTTTCCCTTAAAGACCATGACCTTCTCAATCAGGGGCCCTCCTCTGAACCACAGAACCAGTTGTGAATAACTCTTCTCTCTCTCCCAAGGGCAGTACACAATTAGCGCTGTCCTAGATAAATAAGAAAGAAGTTAAATCGTGTCGTACAATGGATGCCTTGCACGTTAGGGCTTCATTCTCCTACTGAACCCCAGCTGAGAGTGCTTATTAAGGCCTAAAGATCTGTACAGCTCTAGGATTAAGTCAGAGACTCTCATGAAAAGCCTCTTGCAAGTTGTCAAGAGTAACATCCATTTCTTCCGCACAAATTCCTGATGATACCCTGAAAAGGAACCACCTGGCCTCCACCCGAATGGCTCGGCCAACAGAGGCAGCCAACACTGTTAACGGGAGCCCTCCCTGCCAGACATTCTTCCTCTGGATGAGGTTGGAGGGGACCAGGTGGCAGGGGACCTTGAAAGCCAGATCAAAACATTCAGACTCAAAGGTAGAGGCGATCCATCAATTCCGCAGCTCTCTGCAGGGCCAGCGCACTCCCAAGCATGTTCTCCTGAGTCTGCCTAATCACATTAGTATATTATTTCAGAGAGAAGCATCCACAGAACTGCTGACAAGTTTAGAAAACCTACGCAGAGCCAGCAGGTAGATGCTATCAACAGGTACCGCCATTCATCTCACTCACAGAGATTTACTTGACAGGGCCTCAAGGAAGGCTCCCGCTGCCTGGAACCTACCAAGACTGCCCTGGACCCCCTTGGATAACTGGAGAATAGCCCGCCCTCCTGATGTCTTATCTTGTTTTCTCACATCAAGCCTGGGCTGAGGTTTCAGGTGTCAAGCTGCAGCCAGAAGGGAGATTTATGGTCCTGTTATCAGCTCTAGACAGCAAGAGGCTGTGGTCACATGGCGGGAAACAATAGCCCCATGGGGAAGGCCACAAGGAGGGTTGCTGGTCAGCACCTGGAATCACCTGTGCCCACACAGTCCCCGTGGGCAGGTGGACTGGGCTGAGCGTTGGAAAGAGAAATGTCCCTTGGGTCTTGGAGGAACAGCTAGCTCCATCCACTTAGGGGCTACGAGTACAATCACTTACTAGCTCAGATGGTTGTTGCCCACGGCAAAATCTGCTGTCACACATTTCAGAGGTGTTATTAAATCATTCCAGAAATGTATAGAATGGAGTGCCTATCACAGCTGTTTTGGACTAAGAAGGTCGTAATAAATGAGAGGGAGTGAGGGGACCCCTCGAGGGCTTATTCACGTCCACATTCAAACCACGGAAGAGGCATCTTGCCGGCCTGCCCAGGGTGACAGCTGGTATGCGCCCACCTTCTAAGGACAAAAAATGAGTTTTCACAAGACAGCTGCTACCTGTCAGGCGTGGGCAATGGCGAAGGCGGTCAGATATTATTATAGCGACCACAGCTTTGCTCCGGCTCAATCACTTGGCAATACAGGGCTCCACTCCCATGTCTGATAAATCCTCAACTAATTATCTATAAAATGTACGTATTGTACCATTTCGTTCCTACAGGTGTTTTTAAATACACATCCTCCTTGCCTCATTGTATGCCCCATGTTATGAACTCATAAAATGCAGCACCTATATTTGACATTTGATGAAAGTCATATAAAATACAGTACCGTGAGCCAGATGAAAGCCTTTGGGTTTCCTGTCCCTAGCTACACCGTCATGTTGCAGTACCCTGAACACACAACTCATCACCTTCCGCACTGATGTTATGAGTGGCAGACAGTAAGGGGGCGGGGGGGGGGGTCCTCTCATCTGCCCTTCTCCCACTCACAGCTCTCTCCAGCCTTCAGTCATGGGAAGAAAGAGGGACAGCAAACTTCAGGGAAATCCCAAGCCTAAGCAACAGGGAGAAGCATCTAGTTCTTCCTGCCCTCGGGCTGCCAGCAGAAAATTTAGGTTTGCCAAAGAGATTGTTTTCCAGGGGGCATTAAAGCTAAAGTTGCCACTTAGTCCCCCTGGCCTGCTGCACAGATAGTGCTGGCTGCTGAGTCAGGGCCTGGGCTGAACCTGAGCAGGTGGCCCTGAAGGAAGGGGCTGTAGTGTGCCCAGGAGCAGCTGTCTCCTTGGGAGCCCTGCTTCAAGCATGGCCTCTCCAGAGACTCTTCCTGGGTTCATCCTGAGTAATCAAGCAGGGACTGGACCGCACTCAACAAATATTTACTGAGTGCCTAATACATGGAGGGCACAATATCAAGGAGCCGATCCAGTTCTGCTCAGTCTGGCTAACGTTTATTTGGAAGCTTTTATTAGTGAGAGGCGGGTATCATGGGTTCAAAGTGAGCTGAGTCATCCCGCCTGATGCCCATTCTGAGTCACCGGCTCTCTGCATATTTTGAAGTTGGATCAATTAGTACACCCAAAACCGTTAAGACCATGCCCAACACAAAATAAGCACTCAGTGCGTATGAGTCATTGCTGTGATCCCACAGTGGGAACCCGACTCAGCCCTGGGGCTGTAATGATCAGTTAGTTAGCCTCCGGCCCACCAGGAAATTACAGTCTATGGACGAGAAGACAAGGAGGCAGAGCATTTCAACCCAGGGGTGCTTCTCAACCAGGCAGCTACGGCGCACTGATATACCACGAGCTCTCCGCGGGTGCACTGCCTAATTGTGAGCAGTGACGGAAGGGAATGTGTGCTGCACTGAGCACAAGCACTCCCACAGCCATGAAGGGTTCACGGTAGTGAATAAGCACTCCCACGGCTAAATCACAGCCAATGAGTGGAGAGGCACTGCTGTACAGAGCAAGGAGCAGCGCCAAGCTCGCACCAAAGAAAAATTACGTATTACTAGAAACTGTAAGAAACTTATTCCGTAAGTATGTAAGAAAGCGCCACTGGACCACAAGTGGTTCTATGCCAAGAGCAAAAGTACTCAGGGATACTTCTGTCTGCCCATACCACCCAACTGAACTGGATAAAGTATAAAAACAGTTATTTTTTATGAGATTTTATTTATTTATTTTTAGAGAGAGAGGGAGGGAGAGAAACATCAATTGGTTGCCTCTCTCATGCCCCTAACCAGGGACCTGGCCCACAACTCAGGCATGTGCCCTGACCAGGAATCCAACCAGCAACCTTTCAGTTTGCAGGACGACACCCAACCCACTGAACCACATCAGCCAGGGCAGAACATTTATTACCTTGCCTAACAAAAAGGAATGTGGTTCAAAGGTTAGTCCAGTAGCTCAATTACATTAGTAAATCCAAGACTCATTCCATCTTTCCAATCTTTAAACCTAAGCCCATTGACTTAGTCTTTAGGCATCTATCTCATGAATGCAAAATGGCTGCCATTGTTCCAGTCATCACAAGTAGACATAATGATGTTCAATAGAGAATTTCTCATGGATCTCTTTTTTTAAAGTCACATGTCCCTCCCATTACATTTGGCAATACTTGATCACATGGCCATGCCCGATCTGCAACAGTCTGGGAAAGCAGTTGACTGGCATTTTTAGCCTCTGGAATGGGAGATGACCTATACCAGAAAAGTATGTGACTGATAATGTCTGCCTGGTGAATAAGTGAATTATCCAGAAACTCTGAATGCTTAAACATTGTGAGTTTTTGTTGCACTATAGTAGGAATTGTGCGTTACCACTAGCTTGTTGAGTGTGGCTTTAAAATATGTAATCCCTTCAAGTATGCAGGCAAATATTCTAGTATGTCAAAATGGACCTCAAACATGGAAGGGCTGAATACCACCCTACTTCAGAACATGGCAGTGAGTTCCTCGTGCAAATAAAGTGCTGTACAGGGGACTCAGGAACCAGCCCGGAGACCCATATATATCCACACACACTCATTCATTTCGTCATCGATGTTTGAACATCAGCTATGTTCTGGCACCATTTCACAGTAGTGAATAGGATACAGTCCCTGCCCTCAGGGACTTTGAATCTAGTGGATGTGATGACCACATGGCCTTTAGTCCCCAAGACCCAAAGGTTCTATTGTCCTAGGTTTGTAGTAGTTTGTATTAGTCCCGTCCTCTGTGTCCCTTCTGCCAGAACCTTTGTCCTTATAGTCTGCCACTTGGCAATTGTGTCGATGACCTCTAAATATTTTTATACTTAAAAAAGTCTTGTTTCCATCAGGCCTACTCACTTTGGAGAATAAGAAAAACAGGACTTCCATCAATTGTGTGATCCCTCAACGCACAGGTCATTCGGCTTGTTTACAGTAGCAACGGGGCTACTGTACATGGTAGTAAGTTACCCATGCAAATGAAATGCCACGGAGGGGCCTCGAAAGTCACCAGGAGACCCACGCAGAGTCACGTGGGGTGGACAGAGGGCAGCCCAAGGCACTCGCCCCAGCTGTGTTCCTCAGGAGCCACACAGAGGCTTGCACAAGTCACTTTCAGAGCCTCGCTGTTCTCACCAACAACAGGTGACATAATAATGCCGACGGAGCCACACAATGCAATGGTGACAGCACTGCGTCTTGTGGCAAAGCTGAGACAAAACAAGGGCCCAATGGCCAGCGTGTTGTTGACGCTCAGTAAAGAGGGGCTCGTAACAGTCCTCACTGCTGTCTGACCTTCTGCTCCCATGTGCCCCTTGTCAAATAAAGCGAACCCTCAGCAGCAGGTGGCCAGGCTGGGCCATTAATGCCTGCAGATGGCTTGGTGACCTGCTAATTGCTCCAAGGCTTCCAAAATCTAAATCGGTGTGGTAGCCGGGCTGCCAAGGGTATCACGTTCTTCTCTCTCCTTCCCTCTGCCCGCAGCCCTGCTCCTGAGAATTCCAAAGAAAACTTCTGATTCTCTGGAGACGGGTCAGCAGTTTGTGCTGTTAAAAATAAGTCATTTGGACCCTGACCTGACATTTATGAGGAAACTCAAGACACTCAGTGTCATCTTTGATTTTTTTACGTCTACCACCATAAAAAGAAAAAAAAACTTGTGGGGATTCTGACATTTCTCTCAGGATTCCCATCTTTCACTGTGACCAGACTACCCCCTGCCCAAGCAGGAGGTGAACAGAGGGCCTGAGAAGAGACGAGGGATCTCAAGAAAATGTCAAACTCGATTATTTATTCAATGGCAGAGTATGGTGCACACTCACTGCAATGAATTAACCGATTCTTTAAAAAAAAAAAAAAAAAAAAAAACTGAGTGTTTCTACAAACATAAATACATGCTCTATTTTTTCCAAACAAATAATCAACTCAGTCTCCCAGCAACTCAAAAAACCATCTGCTTTTTTGAGCTTTGTCATCGCACATGCCCTTCCTGAGTTTTAAGCCACAGCATCAGCCTGGACTTCCTGCTACGAAGTGCGTACGGGTGGTTTGCCATTTGCTGAGGAAGAGCCTCAGCACATATTTTCTCACTGCCGTCTGGAAGCACGGCATGTTACCCATACATCAAAGCATCAGTGGGTCCCCGGCACATCCTCTCCTATGTGCTTAATATATGGTGGCTGAATGTAATTGAATGTGGTGGAGAAATGGACCAGGGGGGAGGGAAACAGATGTAGAGGAAAAGCACCCCCTTCCCAGCCCCAAAGGGCCAATGTCTATGGAACTGTGGTCTTCATAAATGAGGAAAGTAGGGGAAAGAATTTAGGGGAAAGGCCAACCAAAAAGGAGCCCTGTTGTGCCCAGAGTATCCAAGGTCAGCATCAATAAGAAGATTCTTTGAAATTGATCATTGATTTCACAACAAACTGCAGAAGTGAACTGTAGATCTGCTGATAGTGTGGGTCAGCTCAGGCTGCTGTAACAAAATAGCATGGATGGCTTAAACATCGGAACTGTTATTTTATTTATCTTCTCACTGCTCTAGGGGCTAGAAGTCCAAGATCAAGGTGTCAGTCTATTTGGTCCCGGTGAGAACTCCCTTTCCTTGGCTTGCAGATGGCTGCCTTCTTGCTGTATTCTCACATGGCTGGGGAAATATGGAATTCTGCTCTCTTCTTATTAGGACATTAATCCTATCGGGTCAGAGCCCCACCCTAGGACTTCATTTGACCTCGGTTACCTCCTAGAGGCCCAATCCCCAAACACAGTCTCATTGGGAGGGTAGGGCTTCAACATAGGAATTGGGAGGGGGTGCAATGAAGCCCACAGCACCGCAAAAAGCTTGCAAGTCACCATATTCTGAGGTAGTCACTCTTCACACACATTGTATGCTCTGAGACTCAGGGACCCAGGGGCCTCTGGCTCACTAGAAGTCTTCAACTCAAGTTCTCCCCTGCCCTGTGGTCACAGGTATGTCCTGTCCTTTAATAATATGCAAATTTCTATTTAAAAAGAACGGTCACTTCATCAGAGGACTCCTCTCATAACATGCGTTTTATGAATTGTTAGGGGAGGCGGTAGTATCTGGGTGGGAAGGGTTGGGGAATGTGGCTCAGTGCAAAGTTATCAGAAATGAAGATAAGGAGGGATTAAAATCCTAACAAGACAACAGCAGATGGGCCTGGAATCGCATCCAAGGTTTCTGGAATGCCCATTACAAAACAAGGTACGACATTCCTCCTCACTGAGTGTCCCCTCTGCCCTTGCCCAGCTCCATTTTGCTCACTTAAAGGAAGAGTACGCTCCACAGCCATGGAGGTGAAGAGGCCAGGGTGTGTCCTTCTCCGATTCCACAGACTTTCTATTCGATTTCACCAATACTTATTTATTCGGCAGCTACCTCAGGCCAAAGATTATTCCAGGCACCAAGAGCGCAGAGGCTGAGGAGAGCTGGTCACTTGCTATGTGAACAGGTCTTCCCCTCTCTCCACCCCATGATCTGGGCATCTTGGGGTTGTGGCAAGCGCAACACAAAACTAGACCAGTGCACCCAAAGATCCTCCAGACCACTTGGGTCTAGAGTAGGAACAGGGTGAAGTGCACGTGTCCACACAGAAATCAACCAGAGGAAACGAGGGTGCTGATGTCTCTGAAGAGGCTGTGTGGTGCCCCACCCTTTCCAGGCCATTCACCTGACCCTCCTTCCCTTCCTCTCTCCTGCTTCCTTCCCCCTGTTCTCTTTTGTTCTCACTTGACTATGCCCTAAAGGGCCTATGTGCCTGTCTTGGAGATTCACAATGCAATCAACGAGAAATCTTCAATAAAGAACTTATTTAACCCACTATTTCCCAAATGCATTTCTTTCCTCAGTCTGTGCAAAGTTCTAAGGGTAGCTTCTGAGGGTTGCCGACCAGTTTCCAAAGATTTGCACCAACTCACTAAGCTGCCCTAATTATAACTCTAAAAATGACAGTGTGCCTGCCTTCAACTCCCTCTCTGCTCACCTTCCTGGACATTCTCTTTGCCTTTGGCATTCACCACGTGTCCGCGCTTACCCTCCCTTTATTGCTCCCTTAGACTCAGGAGAGTCTTCATGACCCCCTCCCATACAGAGGACCACCAGGCGCTACACTTTCCAAAGAAAACTTGAGGCTCTAGGCCAGAATTTTCAGTTGGCAAACTCTTAGGAATACTTATCCTCAATAACTTCTTAAAGAGAAAGAGAAGAAAGCTCATAGTCAAATAAGTTCACATATTAAATTCCCTCCTTAGATATTCATAAGGCACACTATTAAAGGCTCTGGAAAGTCTTGTATGAGAGCAACTTATCTACATCACTTTCCCAGATGCATCTGACCACAGGGCCCTTTGGTACTAACACCCGACAAGGGCAGAAGGAACGACCATTCCACAGAGTGCACTTTGGGAAACTCAGCTGCAGACCAGTTGTCTCCTCTGAACTCCCCCTTGCCCATCAAGTCCCCCCACTTGGTGTCTCCTTCTGTGAAGATATAGTTAGATAACTGCTGAGCTCATTATAACAGCCTGCTATGTGGTACTTACTAGTCCTTCCTCCCCAAAATATAGTGGGGAAAAAAAAAAAGTAGACCGTCCTTATGTTCCAGATAAATAAACTGAGACTTAAAGAAGGCAAGGAACTTTCTGAAGTCTTATCCAAGCAGGAGGAGTCAAGTTGGGAGCTGAACTTGGGTCTTCTAATGACTTCTTTTATTCTAGCCCCTCGGTCAATAGGGGGTTAATACACTCCCTTTCCAGAGCTGTTTACATTTTAAAGTCAAAGAGAAAGAATGCTTTAATCCCAGAAGAATGAAATGAATCCCAACTAGCAGGAATCATGGGGGAAGCCACAGAAGAGGGCAATGGAAGAGGCTGGTCCCCGCTTCCCCATGGGTGCCAGGAAACCTCTGCCTATTGGGCAAGTGCGCTCCTCTCCCTCCTCCAAGCTCAGGTTAGAGAGGTATGGAAATAGTCACGCATTTATATGTGGGCACGGCCACAGAGTAGGGCCACATAAAAGTGACTCCGGATACTCGGATCTGGGTAGCCCCCACACACTGCCATCTATTAATAGCGTGGCCTGTGTTTTTATCCCATTGGGGGCAAACTGAAACCTACTGTCCAGAAGGAACAGGTCCATGTACCCTAGCTGTGCAATGTCCTGCGTGGTGCCTTTCAGAACCAAGGGATCTACCGGAGAGTTTCTGAAGATACCGTTATTTTGCCGTGTAAAATGCGCTCCAGTGTATAGTGCCCACCCACGTGTTTGATCCCAACTTTCAGGGAAAAAAAATCTTCTGTTTTAATTTTTTCATTCAGTTATTTATTTATTTATATTTAGAGACAGAAGCGATTGTTGTATCCCAGGGCACTATTTTGCATGTGGATATTGTTTTTGCTTTCCAGAGTTACACTTTTAATGCACAGGTATAAATAAAAGAATTAAAAACATTCATGTAGATATGGAATTAGCCCTACCCATGTATAATGCACATCCTTATTTTTCCCTCAAAGGTTTGGGCAAAAAAGTATACATTATACACGGCACAATACGGTAATAACTCTGAGAAATCGGTACCCATTTTCAGCACATATGCGCTCCCAGGTGGATGGCAAATTCACCGGAGTCCTCAAGTCAGATTTTGGAGTGAACGTCACTTGAAGAGATCTTCTGGGTGGCGTCCCTTCCAACGTGCCGTGAGTACAAATGTGCGGTGCATCGTGATAACCTGGCCTGCGGGGAAGCACCAGTGGACCTGCCCCCTGCCACCCGCCGGTCCTCTCCTCGGGCTCCAGCCCCTGCTATGTGTAACCCTCCATCACCTTGATTTGTTTAAGAGGCCTGACAAGGCAAACACTCCTGATTCGGTGTTTACATTACGGCTTTCACTGGAGCTTATTAAACTCATTGTTACTTCATATAAGCGGCAGATATGTGGCTAGGGCCCGTTAGTGTTGACAGTAAGTAACAGACACCCTGTCACAACGTAACATGTGTATATACTCCATTGGGTGCCTGGTGGATTTTGTCCCTGTAAAACTATCACAGATAATGAAGCCACTCTCAGATAAGTGACTATAATAAATGACCACAATTAGGGCTCTGGTTGAGGAGAACACTTGGTGGTCCCACCAGCCTGGCTTGGACAAATCCCAGGCCAAAAAAATAAAAAAAAAAAAGGAACCAAAAATCAAAGTTAACTGCGATTTAATGATTGACAGAATTGGTTTCATAATGGATTTAATGCCTGGTCTACTAGAGCACCATTTGATCTCTAAAAGAGCAAGAGTTCTGTTTTGTTTTTAATGACTTTTCATCCTCCCTCCTGATCCCCGTCTTCCCATCTCAAAAGCCAACCAATCAACTAGCAAACAAAGTTTTGAAGTCAGATTCTTACATTGTGACCTCGTATCTGGACAGGTGACCCCATAAGTAGCTTCTCCAGAAGGAAGGGATGGCTTGGCCTCTTGCAGCCCCTGGAAGAAAACTGGAGGAGAGACGGGATCACAGAGGGGTCTGGGCATGAACTTCACTGTAGCTGGACAGGCCAGGCTCCCCATGGCCAGCTCACAAGGCGTGACTGTAATCACTTCTTTACAAGGTTTTGGTTACGCCAGGCAGGCTCCCGTTAGGTGACAGCGAAGTTATAGCAGAGAAGGTAAGTGCTCTGATGAAAAGGTCTTTGAAAGCCATTTATTTTCTTGTATGTTATAGTCATTTCCAGGGTGACTTACAGATTTACAGCGAGCTTTCTATGCATGTGTATAACCTAAGAACGTGCTGAAGGAAGGTGTGTAGGGTCCTTGTAGAGCCTCTAAAGGATGACACCCACCAAGTGGAACTGAGTGGAAACTGACTGTAGTCTAATGTGCACTGCAATGCACTGTGGGATTATTTTTCATCGGTGACAACGACTTTGTTTATGTCATGTCACACCGTCTTGCTCCAGATGTCTCCCCACTGCTTTCCCCTGCCATTCCCCCACGCCCCATCCTCCTGCCCACCTTAGTACCCCTCCCATCCTCTCAGCCGCCTTGAATCCCAGCTACATTTTTAGAATTTGGCTAGAGGGGAAATGCTTTTCTGGAAAGGTATGTTTACTCTGGGGCCTTCTATTTTCATTTGATTTAATATTTCCTAATAACAGTTCCAGGGGAGATTAGCCTGAATGGTAGAGCAATCCCCCCTAGGAATAAATGCTTTGGGAGGAAAGGTGGGGGCAGGGGTGATTGATGGGGCTTTTTGTACATCCCTGTTGCCAGAAGACCTCATAAACTCAGGAAAGCCGCCCAGGCATCAGGCTGTTTACCTTTTCACGACTTTAAAGGTGATTTATTTGACCTTTGAAAACTGGGATCATACTTCTTGCTGAAAACAGTGCACATTTCAGCAGAAACGGTGCCTGCCAAGGCAGTGAGGTCCCCAGTCAGAGGCCATTTATCGCTCTTCTCTCATTCCAATCCGAATGGAGAGCGTCTGCTGGATTCTTAGCACAAACATATTTGAGGGACATTGTCTAAATAGACAGAGATAAGTGTGTGTTTATGTTCCATATGTACATAGGGTTTCCATAACGATTTTTTAAACTATTTATGAAAGGCCTGGCTATTAGGTAAACAAGAGGTAACACGGGCGGAGAAAAAGCTTGGGATTTGAGATAGGACCTGAGTCCTTCACTGGCTGGGTTCCCCTCATTAAATAATTTCACATCTTACCAGAGAGAATTTTGGGGTCAACGCGCCGGCACTACGTCCCCAGCTCCCCCACCTACTCACAATGGAATCTTGAGCAAGATAACCTGTCCGCGCTCATCATCTGTGAAATGGGACCGTAATGATGCCTGGATCCCACAAGGTGGAAGTGAATATCAAATCAGGTGAAGCATGAAGATTGCTTAAATAAGACTTGGCTTATAGAAAACCATAAAGGTTAGTTATTATAATCCTCTGTAAAGGGGATAAAATGATTATACCCTCAACAAACATACAGTGTAGGAACTAAAAATAGGTGATGCATGTTAAGTACCTTGTCCCACGTAACATGCTATACAAACGCCATTCACCCACTGAGGGAACATGGCTCATCAAAACCTCCATTGATATCACTAGTACTGAACACTGGGCGTAGATAGATTTTCATAACTGTTTTTTAACCAAACTATGAAGCAGTATGGCAGATCATTTGTATCTTCATTTTACACATGAAGAAACTAAAGGGCAAAAAAAATGAAATGATTTACTCAAGGTCAAAGAGCTCTTCAGAAAAGATAAGCATTCTAATAAAAATGCCAGGGCATTATCACATCATTGATTCCTCGATGGGCGAAGGATGTCACAATAGCTCATGGTTTCTTGGGTTCATGAGGCCTGCTTCCCTGCAGGGACCAGTTTCCCCTTCCGAGGGACCCAACCAGCAGAGGAAGAGGTTTCCGGAACAGAGCAAGGTCAGTGTTTTCCTGAGAGTTCACAATCAAGGAAGGAAATGAGGAAAAGCACTTAACTGCACGAATGGCCTACATCAAGAGAATCATTTCACTAACCGTAATCTTGCTTTTCCTTCTAGGGAACACCAGACAAGGATGCGTGGTGCCAGCAAGATTTCGATTCTAAAACATCTTGTGTCTTTCCAGAACTCAGTGCATTAACAGAAGAATGAACAACTGCACAGCGAATCTATTCTGTTGCAATAGCATTGGATTGATCTCCACCAACGACTTTGCCAGCTCTCCCAACAACTGGCCTGTGGGCCTACCTGAATGTTGGGGGGACATTTCCATGGGGACCCCACACATCTCCCAAGCCCCATTGGAGCTCACGGTATAGTGATTTTCAGAAAGCTCCTGGGAATCCCATAAGTTCTAAGGACGGACTCAGACTACAATCAATTGCTATGGTCTAAAAACCCCATCTGGAAGGAAGAAGGCACAAGCCTCCTGAGGAATCAGAAGACACGTCCTTGGGACACCTGAAACTGTGTTTTCTTTGTGGAATATGGGTTAGCAATGAGCAGCTGCCTCCTAGAAACCAGCAAGGAGGCATCCATTCTGGGAAAGGACCCACCAGCTCCAACACACCCAGAGCCTTGATAGCAGAAATTGCTCACTGGCCACGCACTCCCCATGGTCCCAACATCCCAACCTGCCCTGCACCTCTCAGAAGCATCCCCACTGACAGATCCTGTGACAAGCTGCCCATCCTCCACCCTGCACATGCCCAGCTCAAACCCCTGTGAACTGAGAACTCTGGAGTTGCCCACCCCATTCTATGACAGCCCGTAATTTATTAGCCACTGCCTCTCTCTTCAGGATGTGACGACTGCATGTGTTCTAAGGGGACAGCTGAAGGCTCATTAATCTTCACCCTGGTAGGGAAGAGACTGATGGTAATTTAAGTTAACTGGATGGGTGAGGTAGATATAAAAGACCACAAGGTACAAATGACAAGATTATTAACTGCACCCAGAGCCGTCTGTTTACCAAGCTGCCTCAATAAATGGAAGTGGGTTGGTTAAACGTGGACCGAGGTTCAAGCAGGGTTTATAGAGGGGAGTTCCTGGCAGATGTGGCTAATGGCAAGGCTCCACATTTCCAGGGAGCGGGCAAAGGACTTCTGTGGTTAGAAGGGGAACTTGGGCTTCAACCAGCTTCGCAAGCAGGCTAAAGTTGAAAAGGTCAGGGCAAATTCAGAAATATTTCTCTCCCACACCCACAGAAAGGAAGCGGGTGAACTTCACCACTCAGGTCCCCTTCAAGCCCTCCCCAGACCAACCTCCCATTCCGACTAACTCAAATTTTCCTCCCGTCCAAGCTATTTGCAAAGGTTGAATGACCGCTCTTTGTCTTCCTTGGCCTGTGGACAGGGCACCTGTCTCAGGCAGCCTAGGAGCAGCTCTCTGCTCAGCAGCCCACTCCCAGGAGAGAAGGCACCAGGGAGAGATGAAATTCCTCTTGGTCAGCATCTACCATAGGTCCCCTCTGGGGGACGTTTCCTCAGTATCTGCCTTCCCACATCCACACCTAAGAAATCCCAGAACTGAGAAGGGGCGCCCCCAAGCACAGACCACAGCAAGAGGGGAAAGCCTTCGCTTGTCCAGCTCCTGGTCTGGCTCAGGGTTCGTGCCCAGAAATGTAATGACGAGGCTTCCAGGCTTTTCTCAATATCCCAGCTTTGTGATTAAACTCTCCCTGATCCCAGCCCCGTGGAGACCCTGACCTTTGCCCCCAGTCCACACCCAGATCGGCCAAGCCAAACTACAGATCGGCAGAATCACACAGGTTGTCCCAAACAAGGACAATGTTGGCATTGAGAAACCGACAGGTATTTGACGCCTTATGGTTCACAAAGTGCTCACCTAATATGACCCTCATGCAACCCTATAAGTGAGCAGAGTAAGTATTTATTTCTCCATTTTACCGATGAGAAAACCGACACTCAGAGGGGTTAGGTTTCCCAAGGTAGCAAGAAGCAGGACAATATTAGAATACTTCTACTAGCACCCATTTTACTTTAGCATGTTTTTTGTGTAAAATATATACCGTAGTATACAGTTAACCCATGAACAACACGGAGGTTACAAGTGCTGACTCCCTTATAGTGTATAATTTTCATCCCCCAAAATTTAACTGCTAATAGCCTAATGTTAGCCTATTGTTGACCAGAAGCCTTACCAATAACAGTCAATTAATACACATTTTGTATATGTATTATGTACTGTGTTTTTACAATAAAGCTAAAGACAAAAAAGGTTATTAAGAAAATCATTAGAGAAAATACATTTACAGTATTTATTGAAAATAAATCCACATATAAGTACCATCACACAGTCCAAATCCATGTTCAAGGGCCAAGTGTATATATACTTTGTAAATGTAAATATAACTAAGAATATATTAAGATATATACTATAGTATATATATATAGATAACATACAATATACACACCTTTGATGTATATGCTGATTTATAGCTTACAAAGTACTCATATATATAATATATACTGTATAAAATATAAATATATATAACATAGTATATATTTTAGTATTTTTTTAATATATTACATATATTTATATAGGTGAATATCCCTTTGTGGCACACACCATTACTTGTCTCCTCAAAAGTCACTGTCCCCTCTTTCCTTTTTCACAGAACCAGAATTTTGTTCAACAGTGGCCACAAACCCATTTGCCTGTAGAAGTGGACTCAACCCAGAATGGGCATGTGACCCATCTCTAGACACAGAAGGTGCAAGAAGTCTGTGAGACGGCTTCGGGAGGACTTTCCTCCATGATAAGGAGCTCTCTTGCCCCACACTGCCCATTTCCCCTGCTTTTGAACACAGAGATGAGGGCTAAATGATTAGAGCACCTGCAGCCTTTTTGCAACAATGAGGAAGAAGGCCAAGAACATGAAAAAGATGATAACCAGAGCCTGGACAACTTGAAGCTACCAGACTAGCCTCAGCAACTGCACATCAGCACACTTCCGGTGTGAGCCATTTGGAGGGTTGAGCAGCCTCCCCAGCTACGGTGTTCCCCGAGCAAAGGACGAGAAGCCCAAGGACAGAGACCATGTTCGCATTTGAATCCCCTTTTGCAATTTAGTCCCCAAATCGTCACTTAACAAATGTCTGCTAGAATGAAGAAAAGAAAAGAGTGTGCTCCTGACAGATACACCCTGATGCCGTCCATTCAACACAACCAATGAAGTAAAACTTTGAAGCCTGTACGCACTGGTACCCACTCAGTTCAACATTTCTATTGCTATCACTGTTACCTTTACCTCCTCTCCCAGAACTGTTCTCACTACTTCCATACACCTTGACAACTAAAAACATGTTTTTCATAAAATTAAACAAGTTCATAATGCATTCCTACAATGAAGGTATTTTATTCTGTTAAAAATAAAATCACTTCTAACAGTGATATTTCAAGTCAGTGAGGGAAGAACACTTATTCAGTAAGGGATGAGAAATTTTAATAGTTGTTTTTTTTTAAATAAATAAAGTTCCTGGTAAAACACACCAAAATAAATTCCAGATGAATGGCAGCCCACTATATACCAAGGTAACTAAATATTGAATCTATAAAAATATCTAAAGAACATACTGATGAACACTTACATAATGGCGCTTTGGAAGAACTTTGTAAGGCAAAAACAATAAAGAAAAAAGTGAAATGCTTAACTACATAAAATTCACATTTTCTGAATATAAAAAAACTACAAGCAAAATTAAGAAAAAATAACACTGGGAAAAAAATTCATACAAATAGCTAATGCTTTAATCTATATAGGAATCTTACAAGGAATCATAAAAAAAAAAAAATCCCAACCAAAAATGCGCAGACAACATTAACTCAGAATTGCCTAAGGAAAAAAGACCAACAATCAATAAACATAAACATATAAATCCTCACCAGTAACAAAAGATATTCAAATTGAAATGAGATTCACCTTTGCCATCTTTGCTGACCATATTTATTGGCAAAGATGCTTCTCTTTATAACAACGTGTGTTTGGAAGAAGTTAGAAAATTGTGGTCCCTGTAAGCTCCAATTAGTACCAGAAAAAAATAAAAATACACAAGAAAAAAAGTAAACTTTTGATCTGTAATAGTATCTTACAAACTTACCCTAATAAAATATTTCTATGATGAAAGCAAAGATTTACCCATCAATATGCCTCTTGCAGCATTATGCACAAGAATTAAAATTGTAATAAATCCAGCTGCCCATCACAGGATAGCCTATCTGTTCAGCGTTGTTACAGAGCAAATCTTGTTACAGGGAAACGCACCCACATCATGTTAAATGAAACAAGCAAGCAACCGAGCCATGAAATAGGAGAAGCATCTTATAAAACAGAAGTTAGCAGTAAAATAATGGCATCACAGAATTTTTCTGTCTATTCCGAAGTTTCTAAATGTTTCTGTGAATTACATGCATTGTGTTATAATCAAAAAGAGCTACTTTTACTTAGGAAAAACCATCATATCCTCTCTGGCCCCAATATCACAAGCCCAGGGGCATTTCAAGTCATAACACATTAGTTTCTAGTCACTTTACACTATTGCCACATACACACCAAAGAAAGACAGAGCACTAACACAAAAAATGAATATGCCTCAATAATAAACTTTGTCGAACAAATTCTGTTAATAAAAATGGCAAAATTTCCCCATCAGCCACCCTTTACACACACACGATCTTGTATGACCATCCAAGAACCCTCTGAGGGAGAGACAAACACACTGAGGCTCAGAGTGTCTCAGCAATTTGTCCAGGCAAGGAAACTGTAACTGCTACTTCCCTGACTTCACGGCACACTTTGGCCCCCAACACAAGCCTGTGTATGAACGATGTACCTGTTGTGAGCCAGGCTGACTGCATGGCCCTGTCACCCTGTGGACCAGAGGCCAGAAGGCCTGTTCCAGGCCCTGCATGGTCCTGGACTCCTGGCACTGCTGGTGGGTGCCCCTGAAGGACTCGCCCACACTCTGCCTCTACAGAAGAGTGGCACTCTCCGGCCCCTTCCTGGCTACAGAAAGGGGTACCCTCTGAGCAGCATCCACCGAGAGCCCAGAATGGGGCAGCGCTGAGACTGAGACACAAAGCCTTACTGAGATGCCAAGTCAAGCGGGAGGTTTATCTCAGGCACAGGGGCCGAACCGATCTAGGTGTTTCAACGCTTAGAAGCCCTTCTCCCCAGCAGTGTGCCAGGGCCTGGGGACCCAGATACTCCACGTTCAAAAAATATTTCTTCTCTGCCTGATGTGTCACTACAGGAGGATCTCAGGAACCCCTTTTCTCAGCAAATAAACAGATTCACCATACAGACCTAGTTTTGTCCCATCTGTTGTCACGACAGGCCTTAAGCACATTTCCCCGGCAAATTGGACACCTTTCCCCACGCTACGCACCCAGCAGTCTGCCCGGCACCCTCCGAGGCCTACAGGCAACGCCGCAGCCCTGATGACATCATTGTGTCGCCTGCTTCCCCAGAGCCCACCGGTTTTGGGGCCCCTATCAGCGTGTTCCGGACCTGCGTTCACGGCACATTTCCCCAGGGCACTTACCGACCGTGCTGTGATCCGCGGTCTGCCCTTCCGTTGTCTCCACGGGGCTCTGAGCACCACGTCTCTCATTCCCCCGGCACCTGGTTAGTAGCCCGTACTCGGTCAGTGCAACGCTCCGGTGAGGCAGC
Source organism: Macrotus californicus (assembly GCA_007922815.1). Classification (NCBI taxonomy): domain Eukaryota; kingdom Metazoa; phylum Chordata; class Mammalia; order Chiroptera; family Phyllostomidae; genus Macrotus; species Macrotus californicus. The sequence goes on from VMDR010004913.1 coordinate 21,671, forward strand.
TGTTGCTCCGCGATGGAACCTTCAAGAACCCCTACAAAAAGCCAGCAAGTAAGAACTCACAGCCCAATGAGCAGGATGAAATGAGAATCACATCACATCACCTGCTCAGAGATGGCGACCACAACTGCAACGAAGGAATGAGTGAATACATGCATACATGCCTACAGCATACATATCCATACAAACATGGAACAGTCCCCCCTTAAATGTGGAAGATGAAAGCAGAGCATGCCTGAAACCGTAGACAGAACAGAAAACTACCTATATAGTACGTTTTCTCTACACGTCATACCTTTTCACTTAAAGGAAACCCTTCACGTCTTCTCTTCCACACACCTCAATCGCCAGCATCACCTCTGTTGTGCTTGCGAGCCTAAAATAAGTAAAATAAAGGTGACCCGAACACGAGCCCTGGAAAACAGCCTACTAAGTAACTAACACGCGCAGCGTCTGCAGTGTCTGCAGCGTCTGGACGCAAGAGGGAGGGGTGATTACGTCAGGGGGCGGGGCGAGTGGGACCTGAGATTCGTCGAGCTACTCAGCTTGGGAGGTAGCTTAAAAATTTACAAATTGTTTATTTATGGAATTTTCCATTTAATATTTTCACATCAGGGTTGACCACAGGAACCTGACACAGGCCGTAAGGGAAACTGCAGACAAGGGGGACCGCTTGTCCACGTAGACTTGACCTCCCTGGTGTGGGAAGGACCAAGGGCCTGAGAAAGGTGTTGGCAAGGGACGCAATTTGTTCCTGGAGATCAGGTGCAAGAACTGGGTGGGGGTGAGCGAGAAGATCCAGGCAGGCAATTATCTTTAATTGTGAAGCCAGTTCCCCTAGAAGCAGCTGGATTGTTTTGATTGTGGAAGCCCTTCGTGAACCTGGGCAGAAAAAGGCAGCACCTGGTGGCCAAAGGAATTGATTGGAGGCCGTAGCACAGCCAAGTAAACAACGAGACCACGGACGAAGGGTGAAACGCCCTTTATTCCAACCCCCTTCGGGCACACGTGCGAGATGTGAAACCCGGAGGCGAGAAGAGATATATTCGAGAAATATTTACGGCACCTGGAGATATGGGTCTAGAACCCACCTCCCAGCCCTCAAGTCATTGAACAGAGAATCCCTCCCTTAAAGTTAAAACAATGTGGCAGGTTAGCCACACACACACACACACACACACACACACACACAAAAGAAAAAGAAATTTCAGCTAACTTGGTAGTAGGGAATGCACACTTTTGGATATTCGATGCTTAAAAACTTCTTTTTTTTTTTTCAACGTTTCCTGCTGCTACAGCAGTCTATCTGGCCTACACAGTGAAGAGGGGAAGAGCCACGGAGAAGAAAAAAAGCACACAGCCCCCCCTGCTCTCCGTCCCCCTGTGCCTGACCCCGCCCTCCTCCCTCTGCCTGAGACTCGAGCACACCTGCGGCTGGAGTGGACTCCTTCTCCGGAGAGCGAGAATGATGCCCTTTCACAAGCTGCTGGGCTCCAAGGCAAAAGTCAAACAACTCTGCTCCAACTCTGGGAGCAAAGGTAGGCCTGTGCCATCCTTTGCTGTGCCCATCATCTTTGACCTTGGCGACTAAGTGGTTTATTTCCTTGAATGTTAATCCGAGACCCTAGGTTTTCCCCACCTAAGACTTAGAATTCCACCCGCTTCACATCCTCACCCCCAGACTTCTCACTATCCCATAACCTCAGCTCCTGAGTTAAGGTCCTGATTAAACCTGGTAATCCCCTCCAAAACTCAGCAGCAGATAAAGGTCTTCCTAGAAATCCTGGAAAATCATCCAAACACCTGAGTTGGCAACAATTGAAAGGGAGAGGGGAGTAGCCAATGCTAAAAAAGAAAAAAAAAATATTCAAAGCAGTTTTTTGCCCATCTACGAATATTCCAGATTATTTCAATGTAAGAATTGGTGAAGAAGGTACCACTATCCCAGGGGTGTTGTTAAAACAGTTACTTTGAAAATAGTGGTTGATTTCATTATTGTCTTCATAATTAAATAGATAAAATCTGCCTGTTTTGCCTGAAACACAAAGCTGAAGAACTCAGACCCAGGTACCAACTCCAGTTCCACCGTAAAGGATGCTGAGTGTTTAGGGAAGCCACTTTACCTCTCCCAAAAATCAGTTTCCTTAACTGGAAAATGAAAACGATAATATCTACCTCATAAATATTATTTCTTATGATGAAATTAGCAATGGTACAAAGGCCTGGCACATAGTAGGTACTCAATTAAAAAGTCCTGCCCTACCATTTTTCTCCTCTGCAAATTATTCAGAATGTACAATCAGAGCCTGTGGAAACTACCACCACCTGGTGTACGGCTCTCAAAACTGCATAAGCAACAGCAAAGGTGAAAATACCACCTCAACTCAGGAAACTGTCAAACCAGAGTTCAAAAATGTCTGAAAACCTCGTATTTAAAAGACATCAATCAGATGTGGGATACAGGCCACTAGAGATGCCAGGTCACTGGATAGAATTCATCAAGGAGAACTTCCTGGAAGAGGTACACCTTATTTTGACATGTAAGAGGAAAAAAAAGGATGTGGGCCAATGAAAAAGAAGGAAGACCGATTTCCTGTGCAGAGCTAGGGGGAGGTCTCAGGTTGGCAAATATTGTCAACTGGGCAGGTTCACCTAGGCTTTGGGGGACTCAAGTTGCCCAGCCCCCACAGCCTGCACTGTGCTCTGAGCACACTGCCACGTGTCCATCAGCCTTGGCCACTGAACTGGATCTGGAGCTCCAATCACAAGGCCGTCAGAGGCAGACCCAAGGCCACTTCCAGACTCAGATTTTTGAAATGAGGGGAGCACTCACGCTGATTCTCTAACTCTAATAAAAAGTAGACCAACCATGAAGGGCTCAGGCAGGAAAGACTAACCCTAGGAGGACCCCGAGCCCCGAGGCCTACACAATCACAATAGGCACTTCCATATGTTCCAGGTGACCCCATGTTAAAGGGAACACCTAGGTAGTCCTGGAGTGGGAAAGAAGACACCTGTGAGCAGGCCTTGGCTGGGTGGACAGTGGAAAGCAGGGAGAGGTGGGTATGCAAGCCCAGAAGGCAGGCAGCGTGAACACACAATTTGCACATGGCCCCAGACCATTGTGGCTCCTGTCCCCAGATGAAGACAGCTGCCTTCATCTTCACTGTGCCTACAGTATAAAGGGATTCCTAAATGGGAACACTGAACATGGCGGTGCCCTAGAAGCATCCAAATGGAGGGGTTTTTCTATGTCTCTGCCCACTTCTCCCTCCTATCAGCATCATGAAGAGTTTTATCTCCCCAAATCTACAGTGCTCATGATGCCACCACCCAGAGGGCAAACCCCGTTCTGCTATTTTGCAGTACATGAAAGGTTACAAGCTGGGGGGTTGGTGGGGGGGGATGTGCAGCAGAAAAGCCAGTCTCAGAATAGTGGCCCCTCCCAGGGGTAGAGTTCAAAATCAACCTTGTTTCTGCACAAAGGCACCAATGTTTTTCTCTCTGCAGGGCATACAGTGAACCTAGGTGGTCCATTTCCACCGGAGACCTCCCAAACTGGTAGATCACTCATCCTTTCAAGCACCAGTGATGTCATTATGCAATTTCGCTGTTTCCTGCAACCAAACAGCTGTACTCGGCGTCTGCCGCACTATTGCAATAAGGGGATTTGGCAAGAGCTGGCTGCTGTCACAGAGTGCAGTCCTCTCGTGTTCCTCACCCCAGACCCACATCTCTGACAATCCCTAGCCCCCCAGGTCCAGCTGTTGCCTTCAAATGTGGACCATGGCCTTGGCTGGGCTCTGCCTCACGGACCGATTATGACATAATGACTCCTGCCCTGTGACCACAGCTCTGGCCAGGCCTGACCCTTCTCTATGGATTCACCCTGAGTCATTTATCCACAGGGTGGCTGAGTCCCCATGTCTGAGTAAGCGGAGGGGTATTTCATCAAGATATTTGACACCTTCCTTTGAAGGGTGAAGACAGAACATGTGGATGCCTCTGATTAACATCTAAAGGTGGCCTGGCCGCCCTGCAAAGGACCCTCTATGGAGCAGCTCTGGGTCAGTCCAGCTGGCTCTCATGGAGGGGCTTCTACCATTTCCACTCATTTATCAGCACTTCCATCTGCTTCGGTGTGGGCATTCCAAGCACCCTTGGTTCCATTGTGTCAGGGCCGGGGGCTGCTCCCCCAAGAGTTTCTGGCCTCCACGAAGGGCCTAATCCAGGCCTGTCATCTTTCCCGGTGACAGGTGGAGCAGGTGTGCTTTCTTCCTCCCCAGTATGGCGGTGACCAGAAAGCCTAGGGGCCCACCATCCAATTTCCATGCTTGGAGCTAAATCTGTGTGTGCATGATCTTCCCTTGAAACTGAAGGAGGGAGCTGTGTCTCTCAACCTTTTACACCAAATTGATTTGTGTCCCCTTGAGGAGTGATGAGCTCATCCCTGATCCCATTCAACTTCAAAAGGCCAACTGTCTCATTAAACTAATTGCCCGACTTTAAGGAACTTGCTTAAATTACCAACTAATGGATGGCCATTTCTGTCCAAACAAGACATTTTAAAGCATTCCCACTAAAAAGAAATCGCTTTCTACCATGACGGATGGAAGTCTCCTTTAGAGGATTATTATAATAGTTATGGTAGATATGCATCTAAGCCCTGAGAAATTTTTAAAAGAAAGATACAAGCGGCAAATCTGGATGAATTCCAAACCGCGGGGTCCTTTCTCGGTGATGGCATTTTGAAAACTTTGTCCGCTCACCAAGGACCCTACAAAGACAGTTTAAATGCCTTTACCATAGAACGTGTGTCCTTTCGAGGGGTAGGGGCGCTGTGGGAAATCCTTTAATACTAAAACTACCAGTAGCCCGTGTTAGCTACACTAAACCTAATCAAATGAACAGTGATAAATCTCTCATCAATAAGGACTCCCCCACTGTGCCTCTTCTACTCATTTTAGTCACAGCGAACAACGCAGGGAGTTTGAAATATTGGTCAGACTCATCTTATTGGTTTGGGCTTAGGGAGTGGGGGCGGCGTGTTATATGGGAGATTCTTTTCATGTTTTGCTTCTTTGCCCCTCAAGAAACAGCTGGTTTTGTCTTTAGTTTCGAATGTCTATTAAAAAAATCCGGGCCATCATTAGAGGGCAGGAATGTGTACATGGGATCTTCCCAAAACACCTGATGTCGATCCCAGGGGGGTTGCCAGGAAGGGGGAGGGTGGGGAGGGGGAGGCAGAGGGCCGAATCGATGGCTGCGAGTATGGCTGGCAGGTGGCCCTCAGCAGAGGAAGGAAAGGGGTACCTGCTGGGAAGTGGCAAAGGGGAAGAGAAGGGATGTGTGGGCTGGTGGTTGTGGTGCAGACGGCTGGACCTGCGGCCCCATGGGCTCCAGTCCCTTGCTGGCCCAAGCTCCGTTTTACATTACTACTTGGAGAGGGCAGCTATGGGATGCGAGGTATCACCATTCAGCTGCAATTCTCCATAGCAGCATGGGGCTCTTGAAGACAAGATCCACAGCACAATTCCCTGGGACTGGAAGCTTCCGACACAGAGTAGGGACTGGTGCTGATTTCAGAGTGTGGTTCCTGAATGCCCAGGGTCCTCTTACCACTTAGACCCTTTAACGTCAACCAAACAGCCCTTTTCTGCCTTCAGCTAGGACACTAGGGCTCACAAAAAGGAATCCAAAACGTGCGCTGAAACTTGGCCTCTTGTCTCTCAGACTGTCTCCTCCTACCTGCAGGGGCTCAGACCCAAGACTCCTGCAAACACTGGAGAGTGTGTGCACACACGTGAGCACTCCAGCACAAGGCCCTCCTCTGGGGGACACCGCCAGGGACCAGGACTGCAGTCCTGCCCACAGTCGGCAGTGGTCTGGCCTCTCTGGGCACCTGCACACTGGGTACCTTCCAGATCGGTCGCTGCTCTGCTCTGTACCCAGGAGGCTGATGTCCCTAGATTTCCTCTCCTCCCTTGGCTGGTGGGACACACTGGCAGGAGATGGGGGCAAGGAGGGAGGCGAAAGGGAGGCCAGGCTAGTTCTCCCTCCTGCTCCCTCCCCACAGGGACTGAGGCCACCATCGTGATAGTCACAGCTGGGTGCCTTCTCTTCCCCAGCTCCAGGCTCCAGCTGCACAGTTTTCCATGTGGGAAGCTGAATAATGGCCTCCAAAAACAACCAGTTTCTAATCCCTGGAACCTGGGGGTGTTACCTTATATGGTGACAGGGACTTTGCAGATCTGATTAAGCGGAGGATCTTGAGATGGGAGATTATCCCGTATTATAGGAGTGGGCACTAAGTACTACCACGAGGGTGCTTATGGGAGGGGAATTGGACATGGAAGAAGAGGCTATGTGACCAAAAAGCAGAGACTGGGTGACATGGATGCAAGCCAAGGAATGCCAGCAGTGACCAGAAGCTACAAGACTCAAGCAAGGTATTTTTCTCCCTGGAGCCTCCAGAAGGAACCAGCCCTGACAACACCTTGACTCTGGCCCAAGGAAACTCATTTTTGACTCTGGGCCTCCAGAGCTGCAAGCAAACACAGTTCTGCTGTTTAAGTCACTGTGTTTGTGGTCATTTGTGTCAGGAGCCCTAAGAATCACTTCTTAGTTCCCAGCCACTTAGACCTGGGGTGGTAATTATTTCCCAACTGTTACTGAGTGTGTCTTCTGTCTTCTGTCGGATTCCTATCTGTATATCCCATTTCATTCCAAAAAGAATTTAATAGAGCATATCAAGAAAATAGATGGTACAAGAAGATTTTGTTCAAAGAAAAAAGATTTTGTTCAAAAAAAAAAAGATTTTGTTCAATGAGAAAAAGAATATAAGGATTAAAAAAAAATGAACCCTAGACCAATACCCCAAATCCAGGCCAGACAGCCCCCAAACACTTTTCCGGAATTAGCCTGCTGAGCTCTCCAGCAGCCGATGCAGAGAGAAAGCACCACCAATTTTAGTTTACTCTTTCTTAACCTAGCCTGATATCAGGAGTCCCCTGGATGCTTTCTTAAACATCCAAATGTCCAGTTAACACTTCATCCAAGACCTACCAAAACAGAACCTAGTAGAGAAGGACGAATCTGGAGTTTCACAAATATCTGAGACAATTTAGACAAGTCACAGCATTTATGAGGTAAGAACACCACATGGGGCATGTTGACAAGGGGAATGGTGTTAAACATGTGGGGGGGGGGGAGCTGTCATCTCAAGACTAGAAAGATCTCTCCAGTTGTATATGGCCCTTCCCGCCGTGGTCAAGCTCTGTCTTCTGTGCCCAGAGAGCACATAGCTATCTGACAAAAGAAGAGATTCTTGATTGTGAAAAATAAGATTACAACTTAACTGTGTCCTGATAGTTCATCAAAGACACATACTCTAGTGGATTCCTGTTTTGCCTCTTTTGTTTTCATTCTCTGCCCCCCTGTCCAAAAAAGCCCCAGTGTCCTTCCGGGGATGCCCATGCTCAGAAATGAACAGACAGCCTAGGCACATGCCGTGGGGTGTTCCATTCCCCTGACCAGAGCAGGGAGGGGTATGTGAACTAAACCAATCCCATCGGGCCTTTGGGGGGAGTTCTAGGTAACAGGCAGTTTCTTATTCTAGGTGGGATTGTATGCACAGATGTGGGGGAGGCAGCAAAGAGGCCAGCATGAGCACAAAGGGAATAGAAGATGTGCAAAGGCAGGAAACCCCCAGAAAACGGAGCCAGAGCCTTGGTCAAGACACAAGTACAACTCAGTCCCCTACCAGACTTGCACAGTCCTGCCAAGTAATAAACTCCAGGTCTGGGCATGCCATGCTGAGTTGAGTTGTCTTCTACTGGCATCTGAAAACATCCTGTGCGATATACCTGGAGTATTTATCGAATACTTTCCATTGAAAACTCACATTAACATTCTTAATTTTTTTCAGTAAAAACATTACAGGAAACCTTGGAGAGAGAGAACTCTACCAAAAGGAAGCATTTCTTTCTTTTTAGTGACTGCTATGATTTTAGGAAGATTTCTTTCTCTCCTCCTGCCCACTGTACCAAAAGGATTGCTAACTATTCTGGTGTGTTTTGTCCACCTCATGATCGCTATCATCAGGTCTTTAGATGCAACCAGAGATTAACTTGGAGTTTATTATTCTTTATCTGCTATATAGTAACATCAACCTTTCAGGCACTTCCTGGAAAATATCACTTTAAGAATTCAATGACCTAACGCACCAGCCAACATGAACTCCATAAACCCAGGATGAGCCATCATCTGGGGACATCATGCCATCTTGAACCCTGAGATATATCCACAGGTCAGCCAGGAGGGCAGCTGTTAGGGTTCAGGGGGTTAAAGACATGGAAATGGTGTATTCAATGGCACTGATGACAACTTTGGGACTCCTGCTGTCCTTTCCCAGCCATTGTAGCTATTTTGAAAAACTGGCTAATTGATTACTTGACTGGAATGATTAACACCTAGTCAAAAGTATTAACTGAAATTCTAAAGCCTGGAGACCAATTCACATCAACCTAAAAATATTCCTAATTGGGGTGGGGGGGGGCGGGGGTTGTTTAATGAACATAGAATTTCAGTTTGGCAAGATGAGAAAGTTCTGGAAGTGGGCATGTGAACACTACTGAACTACATACTTAAAATGGTTAAGATGGTCAATTTTGTGTTATGTGTATTTTAGAACACTACATAAAATACAGTGTATATTTATCCATATACCTATGTATATCCATGGAGGGAAATTTAATTTTCTTGTCGCCCAGTGAGGTCTGCACTTTGCACAGGTCATAGCTGTAATCTCTAGCACACATGTGGTAGTAGTGTCCAGTCTGTCACTTACTGGTTCTTAGGTGATTTCACTTACTTTCTCATTTCAAATGTTCACAACGACCCATAAGAAAGGTATTGGCATTATCACTATTATTGTGATTCCTCTCTATGGGTAAGGAAACTGAACTACAGAGAAAATTTGAAACTAACCCCAAGTCACCTGGGCTGAGCTGAGACGCTGGCCCATTTCACCCCAGAGGTTATGGGTGTCCATGGCCAGCTACGCTGCCTCTCCTTAGTTCATCATTAGGAGCGATTACCCCGTTTTACAGGAACAGGGATGGATGCTCAGAGTTAAGGAAAGAGTCCAATTTAAGAAGATAGCAAGTGCAGAGTCCAACAGAACTTTGTATGAAAATGCAAATGTCCTGTATCTGCACTGTCGCCCCATGTGACAGCCACTGGCCACTGGTGGCTATTGAACAATGGGAATGTGGCCGGTGATATTTCATGTTAATTCATTTAAATGTGAATAACCACAGGGCACAGGTAGAGACAGAAAACCAAAACATATTTTTGAAATGCATGTTTATTGTGGTGAATTAAAAACTAAAACATTAATCAAACACTAGAATCTGCACACTAGATTCTTCCATAGGCCCCCAGAGCTGTGGCATCACTGTGTGTAATGTGGTGTTTGGGAAACGCCATTGCACACTTGTAGAAAAGTCAATAACCTTTGATTGTGAAAATAGCTTTGACCTTTGAGATCCTCCGTAAGGGTCTCTAAGACCCGTAAAGGTTGTAGGACCACACGTCGAGTGTTAAGAGCGTGACAAGAAGAACTCAGCTTCAGGAAAAACAATTCATTCACCATGCTCTGGGCCTCCTATCTTCCATTTGGGCGGACTTTGTCCCACCCCACCCTGCAGCTTGGTTTCTCTTATTTCCTTGTGCTGAGGTAGGGGAGAGGCCAAGAACCCAGCCAAGGTCAATGCAGATGACCTAAGGAAAGGACCAGAGACTGCGGCAAAGCTTGTAGCGACAGAATTTTCCATCTGAGGTTCCAAGTCTCCAAGTCAGCAGGGATCAAATCAAGAAGTAGAAGAAACATGCAAAGTGAAATTCAAGATGCTGGAAGAAAGGGAAAGGTCTCTTCTCCCAGAGGTGGGGAGCTCCCCCTCGTGCCCCGCCTCCTCCCAGCAGGCTGGGTAGAAGAGGCCAGCGAGGCAGAATGGAGAGGCCTTCAGGTCTTCTGGAGCAATTCAATCAAAGAAATTATTTTCCCACAGACCAAGCCAAAAATATCTTTATGGCTTTTTCCTGATTGACAAATAAATCTATTAATTTACAGCCCAGCCCCAACCCCCTTTAAAATGTGAGAAATGCTTCAAAATTCCACTTATCTTCACGGCTTCTGTCTCCTCTCTCCTATTTCTTGTGCCTCTTTTTACACTCCGTTTTCTCGTACTTCACCCTGCTCCTTTTTCATTGCTACCCTCCTCCTGCTTTCAAATAAATCTCCAGTCCATCTCCACCTTGCCCCTCCCCCAGGACGCACCTCATTAGAGGTTCTAAGGCTTTTGAGGTGTGGCTCATGGGTACACTGCAACGTTCTATGTGTACATTGAAAAGTAGTGCCCGGCATTCTTCGTTAAACTGCTAGGCTAGACCGTCCTTTCAGGTGCGGTCACACTCCAGGACAGCGGCCCTGGTGTGGCAGGAGTTGAGGGATCCGCCCTGCCCTGGCCACCCGGCTTAACTCCGAGGTCCTATGAGCCAGTGTGGGCGGGCCTGGGAAAGACAGCGTGGACACGCTTCGTGCTAACCGGGCAGAAGTGTGACACAGGCCCTCGGCGGACCCTTCCAGTCTTGCACGGCATTGGGTCACCTGCTCCCCGCCGATGCCTGAGCCATCTTTGATCCTCCTCTGGCACCCAAGTAACGCTCCTGTGTAGCCTGGCTTTTTGACGGGTGCTTTCACCTGCCCCAGGCGCACGCTACAAACGGAATGAAGTCCGGGCCCCAAGGTCTTGGACAGGGTGCCTGGAAGAAGCGATGCAGCGGGGACACCCGCCCGGGGATCTGCCTGCACTTCTCGCAACGCAGCCGAGCCCGGGTCCTGGAATCCCACCCGGTGCCCACGGCGCGCAATTCCAAACCGCCACGCAGTATAGACACGCAGGTTTCCTAGTCTCGCCCCTGCCTGCAGGACTTTCGTTTTCAGCCGTGCTCTCCCAGGGAGCTTCTGGCCTTAGCGCAGCAAAAAGGAGACCATACATGGACACCGTACAGGGCCGCGCGCCTGCGGCCCTAGCGCGCAGCCTGGGCTGTGGGGGGCCCCGTCGTCCCGGTACGCCTGGCTCTGGAGCCAGAAAGTGTATACAGACCATAAATTTCCCGCCTGCCCCGCCACGCGCGGTGCTCGGAGGCCAAAGTCCGCCCGCCAGCTCACACGCGGGCTCCGTGCTCCGGCCCCGGAACAGCAGCCCGCAGCAAAGGGCTGCTGGTACCCGCAGCAGCAGCTGGCCCCGGGCGTCGCGGTCCCTGCTGCCGGGCACCAGAGCAAGGTTAGGACTCCGGTCACAGGCTGCAGGGAACTCCCCGCCGCTGCTGCTCGGAGACTAATGTGCAGGGAGGGACCGACATGGGAGAGAGGCCAGGCCCGGAGGACGTCAGGAGAGCGCGGAAAAGAGAAAGGAGCGCGGAGAAGCAAGGTCTGTGGCTTCTAGACCACGCAGATCTTTCCGTCCCAACGCGGAGGGGGACAGGAAGTGCACGCCGCAACCTTTCGCTAAAGACATCTTTCGTCGTAGGCCCTCTCTCCCGCAGTTGTCGTCGTGGTAGAGCCTACGGGGCGTACTCTCGGTGCGCGCTTTCCCTGGACGAGCGGCGGGACGATTCTTAAGATTTCTCTGTGGTTGTGTCTATACATGCAATGCAAGGTGAATATTTGAAATAATGATCCGAATAATTCTCAAAAAAAAAAAAAGAGAGAGAGCAAAACTTTTTTTCCTGAACTTTAAATGTCCTTTGTCTTTGAAGAGACCATGACAGAAGCCCCCTAGTTGAGGAACTGGAGCAAGAACTTTCGGGGTTTCCGAGTCAGGGGCTTGGCCACGCCCCTGCCAGGCGGGTACCGGGATGAAAATACCCAGCCTCTGCTTTTCAAAGTGGGTATCTGTGTATCTGTAAGAGCTGAAGAATAACCCCTTCCCGTTTGTTGTGTGGGCTAAATGAGACACAAGACTTTCAGTTCTTGCTTTAAGAACTGAAAAAAATGGGGAAAAAGAATTTTCACCTGCCTGCCGCCACCTTGGGTGATTTCAAACTGTGATGGAGACCGTCCCCAGCCAGAGGAAAAATTAACGGTGTCTTAAGTAGTGGTGTTAATTTAACACCAGCTCCCACCACTGGGCTCCTCTGGTTTGCCAGGCTAACCTCCACTGCCTGTGTCTGTGGCTGAGCTCTGTGTCAGGTAGGCTCCCCGAACCGATGTAGAGGGGACACTGAACTGCCCCCAGAGTGCCGGGCAAACTGAGCAGAAGAAAATGGGAAGGCACAATGGGAGAGCTGGAGAAGACTCCCTAGGCAGGATGCATCTCCTGAGGACCATTCCTCTGCCATAGGAAAAGCAAAGCAAAGTGGGGAAAGGTGGGAAAGGGATGTTCCCATTGCCAAAGCTTTTGACCTGGAGGCTGTGTTTCCGGGTGCCCTCACACTGCTACAGCCCACGCTGCTGGCCGTCCCCAGCCCAGAATCTGCCCCAAAGCTTGGTGTGTGCCTGTGTGGATGGATGACCCTGGGGCTCTGGTGATCTGAGTGTCACAAGCACATCACCCTTGGTTCCTAGCAATGCCTGGGAGGAGGATGGTGCCTTTGGGGGTCTTTTTTTCTTTTTTTTAATTACGTGGCTGTTCGGTTTTTATAGTAAAAATAAATCACTGCCTTTCTTTACACTTTGGTTCCTGGACAAGGCTGGAGTCCACCACCTTCGGAGCTACCTTGCTTCGGGCTACTCCTCCCGAGTCACACACCCTGCCCCCTCGTCATCCCCGAACCAAGCCTGAGGGAAAAATGAAAAAGGGAAACAGGTAGAGATGCCCAACGCGAGTCGTCAGTTTGATACCTTTCCTTTCAACCCGTTTGTTCAACCACAAAACTGCACTCGGCTCAGGAAAGAAGTTCAGTCTGGGAGCCTGGTCCCTGTGGGAGGCGGGGACGAGGGGATCTGGCTTAGATGCCTGTGAGCGACCCTAGGCAGCCTTATGGAGAGGATCTCGCGGCACTGCCCACCCATGCAGGACCATCCCGGGCGAGGTCAAGGCCTGAGGGCCGGTGCTGACCTTTGGACTGGGGGCTCAGCTGGCTGTTGAGGATTCAAGAATACAGAGCACCCGAACCCTCCACTATCTCCAAACGAGTGGCGAACAACGGGGCGGAGCCAGCGACCCCCTGTGGAAGAGGGTTCCCGCCAGAGGGGTCTGAGTCTGGGGCGGGAAGAGACAGCCTCGCTGAACCTCCTTTATAGGGAATGCGTGATGCCTGCAATGCTCCGCATGGAGGGATCCAGGACACCGCATGGACCAAATGCGTGGACCAAAACCTGTATGGACCTCACAGTTGGAGCGATAAGGAATCCTATTCACTCTTAATTAGTGCATTCAACAGCTCATCCATCCATTCGCTCCTTTCTTGAGCTCCCGCCACGTTTTGGGCAGTGCTCCGGGTGCTCCCACCCCCATTCCCAGCAACAAAAATAAACAGCCCTGACAAATCAAAGCAAGGCTGAAATTTGCTGACCCGGGAATCACCTGAGGCGAGTTGGGGGTCCGGGCAGCTCCGGAACTCCTTGAAATAAGAGGATCCTTTTGCGCAGCAGAGGGAGATGGTGAGGTGTGAACTCCCTGAGGACAACTCCGTATAGATTCTCCGGGTTCTGCATTGCCCTCCCAGTTCCCCTGCAAGGCTGGACCCTGGGAGGGGGACCCAAGAACACACAGAAAGGCTTCAGTCCTGGTTCTTATGTTAACCTGCTGGCTGGATTCAACCTACAAGAACAGGCAGAGGATGGTGTGAGAAGGAGCAAGGGGCATTCTTGCCATCTGTATTGCACTTTGCTTGTTCCCCCTTCTCTTTGCTGCTCTGTGATGGTCTTAGTATCATAGGCCCTTGTGTATCCTCAGCCAGATGATTTGGGGCTTCCAAGTCCACTCCTCCCAGCGTCACCCCTGGGTGGCTCTGTGCCTCGTGGCTCAGCCCCCTCCTGCGTTTACAAGGCTAACCGAGTGACCAGATTGTCCCTGAGGATTCCCTGAGACTATGAATAACCACAAGGGCCACGACAACTGTGTGACCCGTTTATTCAATAAACACCTGCTGAGGCACCTTCTCTGGGCCAAGCTCTGCACTGGGTGCTAGGATGTCTCCAGCCACCAGCCGATCCCAGCCCTGTCCTCAAGAAACAGAGGGTGCCTTTCCTCAGTAAAGGGACAGTCAGTGTCCTGTTTCCGTTTTTGAGACCCTCCTTCTACGAGATTAGTTAAGAACTGAATAGCACTCCCAAAGGGCCATTTGTCCTGAGATGATCTCAACTGAGGTCACATATTTTTTCCCTCCTTGGACCTGAGACACTGGCTGAAACTTTCCTCAAACCCAAAGTGCCCCAAAATCTCTAGCCTCTTCACTTCCCATCCCCCAAGGAAAACTCCCAACCACATTCACTAGCATTGTACTGAGTACCTCCTGTGTGTGTGTGTGTGTGTGTGTATGGGGTCCTGCAGTCAGTGTCAGTGGGACCAAGGGGCAGAAGTGCCCATGGGTGTCTCAGGAGTCCGTGGGACCCCGTGGCAATCCCTGTCATCACAATCCAAACACTCTTTATGAATTTTCCCTGGGGACACTGTTACTGCATCGCATTCAGGAGCATCCATCTAAGAATTTGATTTCTTGGGATGTAAAGAGTGTCTTGCATGCTGTTTCTCTTATTTCCCCAACTGAGCGTACACTGACAAGGACCTCGATAAATATGGCAATGATGAAACGAATGGATGAAGGAGTGCAGTGACATCGAAGCCTATGGCGCTAATTGCATGTAACCCGTGTTCTCGGTTCACCTTTGTTAACACAATTAATCTTCACAGTAATTTATAGATTAGGTAACTTTGTTTAGCTCCTATTATACAGGTGAGGAAACTGAAGCCACATGGTTAGATCAATTTCCCAAGGTCACAGGGGAGGGCGGGGGTTAGTAATTGGTGAATGAACGAATGCTTCTTGGGCTAGTTTGAGTTTCCCTAACTAGCGCCTTCTGGAGCACTACATTCAGTGCTCTGTGGACCTCTTCCCATATCCAGCCCCCAGAGAGAGTCTTTGGGGTCACCAAAGCCCAAGCTCTCAGGGTGGCAGCAGGTGGTCTCCTGTTCTTCCTCTACTGAACGGGTGAACTTGGAAAAAGAGGGAGGCTCAGTCTGTCAAGGCTGAGGGGCGGGGGCTGGGTCCAAGGGCAGGGGGAGAGAGAAGGAGCCAGCGCAGTTGCTGCCCATAGGCACCGGCAGGCCTTGCACCTGAACCCCAAGTGTCAGCGACAACCGAGGAGAGCGAAAAAGGCTGGAGGATGAGTCCTATGAACAGGTATTGCCTGGACACTATCAGCAAAGCTAAACATGCCACAGAGGCAGCGCAGCCTAAAGGCTGGGTGACAGCCAGAGGAAGACCCAGTGGCTGTGACTCCTGGAGGGACAATCCCCAACGCCCACCTGGAGAAAAAAGGAGGCAGGCTCTTTTTTAAAAAGCCATATAACTTTGATAATTCGGATCAGAATTCGGTTGGTCAGACGGGTCCAAGAGGAATGCCTCTCTGAATCTCGGTGGACACTAACTCCTCTGCACTCACTCACTCACGGGGGCAGCTGTGGGCAGGGGGACCTTGAGTAAGGGTCACGACTTCCAGCCTCCCCGTGGTTGCCTCAACCCAGAAATAAAGGACAAAGCAACCCCACCTTCTGGGACACCTAGCTTTCCTTCCTAAAGTGACAGAGGGCAGGGCAGCTAAGGGACCCAAGGGCCAGCGATTTTTCAAACCTGCCTGTTCAGGCAGAGCCTTGTTCTGTTAGAAATCGGGGTGGGGGGAGTGGCGGGGAATTTCTTAGAAGGTGCACCCGCCCTGTGCCGGCAGTCAGGATGTGCAAAACCGCTGCAGGGGGTGCGCACTGCAGGTTTTAATACTCTCGCGTGTGAGAAAGAAGCACAGAGAAGGGCACTCATTCGCCTTTGGGATTCCCACCAATCCCGTCACAACTTCGAAGGTGTGGCTGTGAGCCAGAGGTGGGCTGAGCAGTTAAATCAGGGGTATCTCCCCAGCCCCAACACCTGCAGTTAAAGGCCTCCTTAACACACAAAAGTTGCATTTTCACAAAGACCTTGGAGCATGAAAAGCCTTCCCCAGAGGCTAAAGAAGGGGGAAATGAGAGGACCCTGTATGGTTAGGGTCCTCTGGACCATCTTTAAAGTAGTGTGACCGGGTTGTGTGGGGAGCTCTTGGCCCAGAGGCTCTCTGCCAGCTCTTCCCCCTTAAGAGACGACAAAGCTCCTTAAAGGAGGGGAGGGGAGGTGGGCAAGGAGGAGGTGGCAGGGCACAGACGGGGGGGTGGGGGGGGTGTGCCTTGACCTCAGCTTCTGGTCTTCTTCCTCGTTTCTTGCTCCAGATGCTCCTGCAAACAAGGGCTTGAGAGGAGGTGGGATCACATCCAGGAACAGGTTAAAGCTCAAGTCTAAAACGTCCCCAGAAAATCTCCTGCAGCAGGTTCTGGTTCTGGCCAGGCCCTGGGGACCCCAAAGCTTCTGGAGCTAAGACTGTGACATTGTGCTTGAGCAGGGGAACCTGGGGTACCTTTTCAGTGATAATGGCTTCAGGTACCTAGAACAGGAGGGACCAACAGGCCAGGCACTCAAAACTCACCTGCTTGGTTCTGGCCACAACTGAAGTAGAATAGAACCCTAGCCAGCACAGCACTTTCCAGAACCTTTGGTCCCCTCTGAGGGGGCTGAGGGAGTCAGAGGGATGTGTGCCAGTTGGAGTCTGAGTAACTGCCCCCCGGCCCAATACACACGAGGACTTGCGGGGTGGTGGTGGAGGACTTGTTATGACGGTCACAGCCTCCCTAGGAGACAACGCCTCTCCTTGAAGTGCTGAAGGGCCAGACAGCTTTGGCTTCCAGCCGGGACAGTGCAGCCACTTCGACCGGCTCCCAATCAGTCCAGGGATCGAGATCCCTGCCCGCTGTCGGCTGAGGCGGACCGTGGAGGGGGATGCGGCTCCGGCTTCAGTGGTTTGGTCCCAGAAGCTTGGAGCTGCGCGAGCAAACTGCTAGAGACGAGCGCCCCACTTATGCACACTGGCAGAGTAAGGCGGTGGGTTTTATCCACAAGGAGCTGAAATCGCCAGGAGACTCTCTCATATGTCTGAGTCCGGGTCCTGTGTGCCTCGGTGGGTAGGTGTGTAATTGCGATGTGTGTGTGCGTGCCCGCGCGCGCATGTGCACCCAATCGGGGGCGGTAAGTAGTAGACACCCTCCTCGCCCTTCCCAGCGAGGCGCGCACTGGTGGCCGTCCCTCCAACTGCGTCCTGCTAACCTTGCTCTGAGGACTTGGCGGGCGCGGCTGGTGTGGCAGAGCCCTGCTCCAAGCAAAGAGCTGTCACTGCTTTTAGGAAGGGGCGAGGCCTGGGGACAGCGGGAACGTGGCGGGGGTCGCGTCTTTGCTGTGCTCGGAGGCCCGCGTGCACCCCAGGCCCCCAAGCCCCAGCCTTTTGCGATTCGGCAGGCCTGGTGTCCGCCAACCCTCGGCCCCCAGCCTTCTCTTCCCTGCCGGAGAGATCTGGTCCTTAGCTCTGGAATATCAGGCTTTCCCGGCTGCTCCTACTAGCATTGAGCGCCGTCGGGAAGATTTCGGCGGTCCCGGGCTAAGGCAACCTGCCCCGAAATGCCGCTTTCCTCCCCGCCACCCTGTGGCTGCTGCTCTTCTTCCAACTGAACTTTAAACATCTCTGGGTCTTGTGATACTCGGTCCCGAGGAAAATGCGGGAGAACTCCACTGCCCAGGGTAAAGCCCGCTGGAGTTTCACTGGGAAAGGGTTCAGGAACGAAAGTTGGGGGGTAGAGGGTGGAGGAAGGCATGCCCCCTAGGAGCAGTCCAGGGGCACCTCGACCCCCACCCCCAGGGATCCCGCCCAGCTCACCGCGCCCTCTGGTCTGGCTGATCCTGGCCGAGATAAGATCCAATTTTACCTGAAATCACATCATTACAGTCCCGGGGGCGACGACTTCCTTCACTCCTGAAAACTGGGCTGAGGCGGAGAAATGAGCCTGAGGGTGGGGTGGGGAGTGGGGGGGACCTTGGGGGCAGCGGCCACACACCAGGTCAGGGTAGTTGCCTTGAGTATAAAGCACCAACTTCTCCCATGTCCCCTCCCCTGCCCGGCTCCTCAACCAGGTGCATAGGCAGCCACGTTCTTCTTCTTAAGGCCAGAACTGGATTCAAGTGCCTCTAATTTGATGTTCTTGGGAAGTTCTGGTTCCAGAATTTCAACGTTTGGGGTGTGTAAGGAAACGGATTTCGGTGACAAAGGCAAAACTGTGGTACAGAGAGAATCCTGTGGTTCACGCAGCAGAGCCTGGAGGTTCAAGGAATGAAGCCACCTCCCCCACTACCCCACCCCCCAGCCTGAGGGCTGGCACTTGGAGCAGGTGGGGAGGCTGCCCACCCCTCCTTTGTGGCACATTTAGGGATAACAGCTGGCTCACATTCCCCTTTAACTTTCCATCCCTCCTGGGGCCTCCACCTTTCTTTTCTTTCCTCCCGCAGACCACCCTGGTCTTCCCTCTCCACTGTGTACATTTAGCTTGATGGGTTGTGTGTGTTGGGGGGCAGGGGGGGGGTGACTAGGGTAGGAAATGGTCAGCCTTGCATCCCTGCGCTGTGCTCTGGGACTGGCCCAGGTGTCTGATGCACCCGACCAGAGAAGAATAAATCTGGGGCGTCTACTGTGCCCTTGGGTCCATAAATCTGCAAGGAAGATTTTTTTTTTAATGTGCTCAAGCTAACAGGTCAAAGTGGAGAAGCTAAGCCAGACCAGGGAGGCTTCCCACTCTGGCCAGGGGACAAAGGTGGTTGGTCCTGGGCTCCCCGACCTCAGCGTCTGGGCTGCAGCACTGCTGTCCCTGAGAATCAGCACCCCCAATGGATGGTTCGCCTATCAGATGCCTCGTGCCCTTCTCACAGCTCTGTGCCAAATAGGCCCGGGAGATCAAGTCTGTAAGCAATGTCTATTTGTTTTAAAATCTCCCAAAAGAATGTTTTTACAAACTCCAGACATGGTGTAGTTTCGAGGGAAAGTAGGCCAGGGAAGGGCCAGTCTTGCAGAGAGCTTTGACTCTTCAAGCTTTTGCAAAACTTGATTTCGACCAGCACATTCCAGTAGCAGCATGGAGGTAAAATGGGTTTTCTATATTCTGGTTGCAGTGGGAGGGGCCAACTCCCTCTCAAATCATGGCAGCTTTGGGGGCAGGGAGCTTAATCGGGCTCCTGCAGTAGCCCAGTTCTAAAGGAAGAGGGGTGTGTGTGGATTGGGCTGCAGGTGCAGTTTCATAGACCCATTGCTAGCCAAATGGACCCAGGAGGGTCCAAGTTCTGGGTCTGCAGCTCTGCCTCAGTATGACCTTGAACAAGGCACGTCCCTGCCATGCAATTGTTTGGGCTTCTTTAAAGCCACTCCAGGCCTGGCCTTCCAGCCCTAACCACTGTGGCCAGCCTGTGCTTTCCTCCAGGATACTACAGACCAGATGTGACCAAGGGGCCGGTGGCACTGGAATTGCCTCACAGCTCCAGGCCTGGCACTGAGCGGCCACCTTGGGAGTGTAGGCTGTGGCCTCATTAACCCTTCTCAGCACCACCGTCTTCTCCATCCCAACTCTGCATCTGCAGAAAGCCTGCAGGCCCACTCACGAGGGGCCTGGCTCTCCATGGGGAAGTCATCTGCCCCTAACAGATTCTCTGGCCAACTCAGCTCCCAGGCCACACTCAGGGTCACCTAGCACAAGTTCAATGGCAATGGGTGGGCTCCAGGCGAAGACAGCTCTGAACTGGTGGAACAGCTAAGCCCCAACACCCATCTCTGCAGCAAGGTGGCTCTGAGGCTGCAGCACTTACCCCAAAATATCCAGTCCCCACCTCTAGCTGCTGTGACCTGCAGCGGCCTGGGGCTGCAGTCCAGCATAGAAACCCCTGACCACATTGCCCCATCCAGCCAACTAGCCTTTCTTTACAAACCGTAGTAAACATTTTATTTACAAGTTTGTGGCATCCTAAGTGCAGCACGTCTTTGTGACCCTTAGAGTGGGAAGGAACTGCGGAGTCACTCGTCACAGTGTGAGCTGCTTATATCCAGGAGAAGTGTCCGGCTGGGGCACTGAGTCTCCCCAAACCACTGAAGTGTGGGCTGTACCAGGCGGCCAGCGAGGGGCAAGATGTGAACGTGGGGAAGGAGGCTCCACCGCTGCGTCTCTGGCCGTGTCCGGGCCACCACTATAAAGTAGGCACGAGATCCAGCTACTACGCTGGAAGGCTAGGCGTCTGCACGCAGAATCCAGTCCCCTCTGCCCTCTTCCAGTCTATAGGCCTCCCAGCGGTGGCTGAGCGGGCTCAGGGCTTTTGGGAGGGTTGCTAAGGGCGGGCTGGGGTGCAGGGAGCAACTCCAGGGCCACGCCACCAAGGCTGCCTGCACTGGTACTGCCGCCTCCATGGCCGCTGAAGCTAAAACTGCCGCTGCCGCCACCACTCCCACCGCTGCTGGCAGGGACAAGTGCACCGGCGACTGAGGTCTTGATGACGGTGGTTTGGTGTGGAGACCGCTCGGCCCCTTCAGTCCGCTCAGAGTCGCTGGGAGCCATATCCAGAGACTCAGAGTCGCTGCTGTCGCTCTCGGCCTCCCCCTCGGAGCGGCTGGGGCTCTGCTCCTCCTGCTCGCCGTCTGCAGCCGGGCCTCCGCCTGCCGGCTTCTCGTCTGCCTCCTTGTCTTTGTCCTTCTGGGCCTGGGCCTCCTTGGAGTGCCGCCACTTCATCCGCCGGTTCTGGAACCACACCTTCACCTGTGTGGCAGGGAGACAAGAAGGGACATTGAGATGAGACCTAGGCTCCTGCAATACGGCGGGCATGCGCCTGGGAGAAAGGCGGGGAAAGCAGTGCTAATTGTCCCCAGCCCCTCTAGGACGAGGCCAGGCACGGGGCTAGGTGCAGGGGCCCAGAGGCTGCCCAGGGAAAGAAGGAGAGTTCCAGGGGTCCCTGCCTGACAGGCGCACTAGGCCTGTTTCTCAAAGCGTGGCTCTCCAGACCTCCAGCCTGGAATGACAAGAATATTTGTTGCAAAGGCAGATTCTTGCACTTTGCCTGCAAACGCGGGGGGATCTATACTCTAAACGATGCTTCCTTAACCTCACTTGAGTCAGGGACCTCCCAAGAATCTGACTGACCCCTGGCCCCGAAACACACACACATTCCCAAGATTTTGCACACAATTTGAAGGGCTTGGGGAACCAATGTTAAGAGTTCCCGCTAAGTTGGCCCCCTCCTCTAAGGCCAACAATCTCAGACAAGTTGGTACAAAAGCAATTCATTTTAGGGAGGAACCACAGGAAGCACAAAGGGGAAAAGGGTTCAAAGAGTTAGTCCCAGTGGAGTGGGGGCACCGCTGGGCCTTCAGTGGAAGAGCAGTTCCTTGGCATGCATGCTCTCAGAAGCTGGTCAGGATTCAGCCCTTGGTCCGGCAGGATAAACTAATCCTACTGTGGGCCCAGAAAATGCTGGAATTAAACCTGTGCATAGTGGAGGATGGGGGTAGAGACAGGGCGGGGGATCTATATAAATATATACCATCCCCTGGGGGACCCAATGCGTTCACACAAGTTCCAGCTTCCCTTTTAAAAATAACATCCACAGCTGGTGGAAAACGGCTGGGCTCTTCCAGCATGTGTGTTGGGGAGGGGAGTTGTGCAATGGAGGACAGAAAGACACAGAGATGGGGGGGGTGCAGCTAAGGGGGCCATTTAAAAGTGCCTGCCTTTGGCGTCTGTCCTGCTCAGAACATTCGGCACCCAGAGAGCAAGGGCCACTGTTGTGGGGTGTGGCAGAATGGTGACTTTTCTGGTTTCAAAACTCAAAAAGGGCGGCGGGGGGGGCGGTGAGGAAAACCCAATCCAGTTCTTGAATTTGAAAAAAGAAAAAAAAAAATGAATTCAGACATTGAAGGCAGGCGTGATAGATCTGCTATTTTCTTTAAAAGTATTCAAGTATGCAGAAGCCAGAACCTGCTGAAATGCTCTTCAAGCATTCTAAGAAATCTTTTTTCTTTCTCTCCCTCGCTACCCCTCACCTGAGATTTTTCTTCAGAGGTTATACTGTTAGAAAATCAGACTGTGGCCACTCCAAGCGGACTTCTTGCCCTCCCAGGGCTAAGTAATTCCGTTTGAAATGATGTTTTCACTTCCTCACAACTGGGGATTTCACAATCCAACAGCAGAAGGAGAAGGGAGGGAGGATAGGAGGGGGGAGAAAAAGCCAATAACAATCTCTTGACTTGGAGTTTTTATCTCTTCTGAAACAAACTGCTTCCTAAAGCGAGTTGAGTTGCAGGAGAGGAGTACACAACTATTATCTCCCACAAACTATTTGCTTTCTCAGCGGTTCTTTTGCCTGTTGGCCAAAATAAACAGACACTGCTTGTTGACACACATCTTTGGGGATGGGCTTTGCCTTCCTTCCGTCCTACTTCTCCACCCTCCTGCCTCAAGTTGGGAAGTCCACAAAGTCTCCTGAAACTCAAGACTGGTGTTCCCACTGCAGGAGAGTGGGTGGGGGTGGAGGGGTCCTTGGGACTGGGGTAAGCAGACCTCAGGTTGGAGGGGCTGTGCATCGGGGTGGGAGCTGAGTTACCTGTGCATCGGTGAGGCCCAGCATCGCGGCCAGCTGCTTTCGATCCGGCTTGGTCACATACTTCTGAATCTCAAACCTTTTCTCCAGGCCTTTCCTCTGCAGGTTGGAGAAGACCGCCCGCGACCAGGAGCGCTTCCTCTTGTACGTCTGGGGCATAGTGTCCTTCGTGAGCACAGCATAGGGGCCTGGTGAGGGGTGGGGCGCGGGGGGAAGTGGTGTAGTGGAGGCGAGAGAGAGAGAGAGACACCCGAGGACCCAGTTAGCGCCCTGTCCGCAGCCTGCTGCCCAGGACTCACAGACGGCTTAAAACCGGCTTGCTTAACAAGTCAGCCCTACGGGCATTCACAAAGCCCTCGTCCAAGGAGGAATTGTACAGCTTTTGAGAAGGGAATGGAACAGCCTAAAGCGAGTGTGTGGTGAGTTGAGAAGCCCAGCGGCTAGTCCATTAATTCCAAAGAAAGAAAATGTGAACCTGATGCTTGGCTATCAGGCACGCTAAGAGCAGGCAAAAATGTCCCCTCGGGCCTGAAGGATCTAGCGATGTCAGCCTGGATTCATTCTCTCCCTTTCATTCTCTCTCTCTCTCGCTTTCATGAGCAGCGCAGATACAATCTCTTGGGTCAAAAGGGTTTGTGGTCATTTCAAAATGTGTATACCATAATACGCAACACCTCCTGCAGCCGCATTTTCAAAGCACGCTCTCCCGAGAAAAGACTAGGAAAAGCCCCCTACCGCATCCCACCCGCCCGTGCACACACTTTCTTGGTTCCCCAGGCCCCCGCGCCTTTCCTCCGGGAGCCGGCCAGAGAGTGCGCCAGCTCACGGAGAAATCTTTCGATTTCTCTCTTCCTACGTGGTGGCCTCACCCCCACCCCCAACTCCCGCATTGCTGCCCCGCTGTCGCCACGTGAGGCGTCAATCCTGAGTTTTCTGTCTGCGGACTTGCCCGCTCCATACCTGGAAACGTGTCTTGAAACTGAGGCTGAACTGAATTTCTCGGGTTCGAGCTTAAGGGACTGAGGATGGCGGAAGCCTCGTTAATAGGATCTAAAGACGCGAATAACTGGCCGGCGGAGGGCTGCAGACTGGGGAGATGCAGCCCCGCGGGCCGCCCGCCCGTTAGCAGGGACGTGAGATCTGGGGACAAAGCAAACAAAAAAAAAAGAGTTAGTTACACTTGAAAGCAAACCCACACTCTTTGGGCTGACTTGTTCCACCCCTCCCCCGCGCCCTCCATTTGGTTTTCCTGCCCCAAAGTCAAGAGAGAGCCCTGTTTCCACCCAAAAACCCTTCTCTCCCGCTTGCAGCCAAGGGGCGATACACAAAATGTCCCACATGTCCACGTCCATGCTGTGACAGCCGGGAGGGGCTTTACCTAAAACGAAGTCACTTTCAGGTGCCTTTTAAGAATTCCACAGACCTACACCCTCCAACGCAAGGAGCCCCGCTCTGCCCTCTCCTCTTGGGAATTGAGAGTTCATTTGTTTCTGTACATTCCTTGGGTCAGATAAATGAACGGGAAGTGTCCCCCAAAAGGGCTTTCCCTGACACATAATATAGTTTTCTCTCCAGATGTGGGATTGAAGACAGACAGGTGATCGTCACGTTAGCAAATATTTACAACCAACCATTTTTATGAGTATCGAGTCTGTGAAGTGTGTTTTTAAAGCATTCCTGGAGTTTGTTTGTTTGCTTTTTTAAACATGGACCAGGTGAGTTTTAAACCTAGTGTTTCATAATCTTCTCACAACTGGTTTTCTTCTCCCTCCTTTTATCATGAATTTGTCCTTAATTGTAAAAACACTCAAAGGTAACCCGAACTGCCTTAGGGCCCTGGTCAGAGGCCTGCAGTCTCTCGCCCAAGACCTACCTCTCAGCGTGTTGCCTTCCTTGACTTTTGGGTCAAATTCTGCAGACAAAATACGGTCGATTCCAAATTTGAGGTCCTTGCTGGAGGGGGCTGGGGCCGAGCCGCTATGGTGGGGGTTCGGGACCACCCGTGTCCCGGAGGCCGGGGGCTGCAAGGCGCCGGCCCGGGGTGTCGGCTGAGGCTGTTGCTGCTGCGGTTGTTGCTGCTGCTGTGGGTGATGGTGGTGGTAGGCGGCCGAGAGAGGAGACAGCCGCTGCGGGAAGCCAGCCGGGACTTCGGAGGGCGCCACCACCGGGGTGGGTCGAAGCGGGGACCTGGCGGCGGCTTGGAAAGAGACGTGCGGGTGAGCGGAGGCCAAGTGCGCGGTGAGGGCGGCGGCCGAGGCTCCCGCCAGGCCCTCCGGGGCCGCCCCCGGTTCCCCCACGCCGGCGTGCAGGATGTCTGCGATGCAGAAAGAGGGTTTCTTGACCACAGCAGGGTCTAGGGGGAAGGAGCAGCCGCCCGGGCCGGCCGAAGAGCAGTAAGCGGCCGACCAGAGGCTGAAGTTGGAGGCGTAGAAGGGAGCCAGCCCGGCGGCGAACATCCTGGCGGGGTGCGCCTAGCGGTTGCCGCGGCCTGGCCGGGCCGGGCCGGGTGGATGCGTGGGTAGGGGCGCGGGGAGCGGCGCGCTGAGTCTGGGAGGAGGCGGCAGCCCAGCCGAGGACGATCCTCTTTCGCTTCTCCGTCCGCTCTGAAAAGAGGCCAGGGAGCCCGAGCGCCAGCGAGGAGGGAGGCGAGGGCCAGGTCCCCGCCGATCACCGCTGGCCCTGACCTCACTTTGAAGGCGGCGCGGGACCCGCGTTCCCCGCGGGCTGCAGCGGCTCGCGGGCCGGCGCCGCGGCTCCGCACACGCACGGGAAGCCGGAGAGACAGGAGCCGGGCACCGAAAGAAAAACCCAAACAGCTAAGCCCTCAGAGCTAAATTTAAAACAACAACAATAATAATCCGTTAGTTTAAAAAAAAAAAAAAAAAGGAATAAGAGAAAAAAAAACTCCTCTCTAAAAACTCCCAAAGTTTTGGCAGGAGCTTTCGAGTCAGACTCAGGGTAGGGCCTCGATCTGAGCTCTCATTGGCCATCCTGGAGACCAATGGGAGCGGGGCGTGGAGGGGAATTGGCAAAGAGGGGCGTGGCTCTCCCTTCGGCCACGCCCCGGCCACGCCAAAGTGTTTGCCGCTGCCGCGTGGGCCGAGCAGGGTCCTGAGCGTCAGTCTCAGCGGCTCCGGGGAATTCTGACCTTCCAGTAACTTCTGCAGCGCCGAACCGGCACCGGGAGTGGCGAGGTCCTGGAGCACTCTCCTGGGGAAACTGACGATCCCGCGTAATTTTGGCTGGTACAAAGCCCGCCTCCCAGAACGCCCTGGAGGCCTCCGAAGTGTCTTTCTCTTTACATCACTTGGGCCTGATTTTTCTTCAAATCGGACCTTTATCCCGAAAATCGCTGCCCTCCGCAAAGCTCCATCTTTCGCGCCCCACGCTGCCCAGCCCCGAGGTCGCGCGGGAATGCTGCGGCCCTGGGTCCCCACCCAATTTAGCACCGCGTCTTCTTCGCCGCCTCTGAGATCCTCAGGGAACAGAAGAGGAGCGGTCGCAAATTAGCTTTATTTTGAGCTGTCACACGGTGACAACGTGAACGAGTAACTTTTCAAACAAAATAAGATGGATGTCTCCAAACGTCTGCCTTGGACGCAGCCAAACTTTCCCTCGAGCCTCACAGACAACAAAACAGGCTGCCGACCGAAACCCGCGAGAGCGGCACGCGCGTCCCCTCCGCGGCTGCACCTTGTAGGAAACGTCACCCCCCCTCCTCTGCCACATCCCCGGATCACGTGGGCTCCGTCGTTTTGCAAGTGCCCACAAAAGCAGATTTCCTTGGGGTTAAATATTACTTTCAATTCATCGACTGCTTCCCTAGGAACCCCTGGGGCCTGGTCTCCGGAGAAGCTGCAGGGGCCGCCAGCGTGTTCCTTTCGCATTTTGCGTCTTTGGGGCGCAGGGTGGGTGCAGTGGGGAATTCTCTGCAACACCAACATCTCTATTTTTAGAATTCGTTCTCTTTTAAAATCACAGTAAAAATGGATTTCCCCACCCCTCTCCCAAACAAACCACAGGCCAACCAGATGAGCTCTTCTTGCACATTTTCAGGAAGAAAATAAAATAATAACAATAATGAAACCACAAAATCTTTTGTTTTCGATTGTCCTAATAAGCATCTCTTAACAGAGCAGCTGTGCTTCTGTGGCATTCCCCTCCCCCCCCCCAAAAAAACCCTCTCAATATAGTTGCAATAAAGCTTCTGTGGCATTTTTAATTTCACTTCAGCACTGAGGCTTCTTACCAAGTAAACCCAGGAAGGCAGCTGAATTTGCCGTGCTTACCTCGAGTTCAGGATTTGGTCTAATTGAATTAATTTCTAATGGTTTCTAGCCCTTTGTTGCAGATGTTAAGCTTTGACTTTCTCCTGAGATATAATCAATCACTAATCAATCATTTCGGACCAGCCACAGCTAAGAACAAACACCCCGACCCGTCTCTCTGTCTCTTCCTCCGTCTCTCTTTTACTGAAGGGTTTTCTTCCCCTGCTCCTTGGAGCCAGGACAGAGGTGGTATTTCCCGCGACAGAATGGAGGGATGTGATGGGCTGAGAGCACCGGCATCTGGGGCAGAAGATGCTGGGAGACCAGTCTTTCTGTTTCTAGCGCGAGGAGAAGGAGTGACAAGCATAAGGTCACTTGAGACCGTTAGACCCTCCTTGAAAGGCGACAGTACAGGCGTTGGAAGCAAAGGCTGAGGATGCTGACGAGGGTCCAGTGGGAGGGCGCGGCCTCTGCAGCTTCACAGATCTCGGGGAAGTCACTGGAACGAGTGCGTGTCGCTCTTCTCTAGGGTCACTTCCAATTCGGTTGCAGTTCCAACGTGATTGCCAATATTCCAACCTCGGCCTGAGCCTAAACCTGCCGTTTTAAGAGATGCGTTTAGGACCCACCCCAGGCCGCCTACCCCCAAATAAGACGGTACCCTCGGGGAGTGGTCGCACGGGGCAGACTGGGGAGAAATGTGGGCCCTCCGGGTTTCCCGCGGCGCCCACGACGCGCACCCGCAGCACTTAAAGGCCAGGTGCGCCGGGGGGGCTGGGCCAAGGCGAGACCGGGAAGTCGGGTTTCCCCACAGACTCCCCTCTTTCCGCGCAAGGTCCGCGGCTCAACTGGAAATGGCACCTTGGTCCGCGCGCCCCTCGGCCCTCCTAGGCCCCAGGCTTCCTTGCAACCGAATCAGCGCCACCCTAGCCTATCCGGAGCTCCCGGGGGGGAGGGGGGGAGGGACCGCGAAAAGGGGAACCTTTGAAACGGCCCCTGCCCCCCGACTGCCCCCTCGGCGCGCGCGCGCGCGCGCGCGCACACACACACACACACACACACACACACACACACACACCCCTTCCCCAGGCCCAGGCCTGGTCTCCGCCGGCCCCTAGCCCTCTTCGGAGCCCGCAGATTCCCCTCCTCCTTACTCCCCACCCCTCTGAACCAAGAAAGCAGCAGGAAACCCTGAGCTCGCCGGAGTTCAGGTCATCTCCTGTTTTTTGATGGGCTCCAACTCCGACCAAATGAGCGGATGTGCCTGCGAGATTGGTCTCAAAATAGAAGCGGCCTTAGTATTTTAGGATACTGCAGAAATCCTTATTTCTTCCGGAGAAAAACTCTATAATGACTCCTAGCACTTCCCCTTTTAATATTTGTGCAACTTTATCTCCCCCGACAAGTCGCTCGGTGACGCAAATCCGCCCTTGTGTATCACAACTACCAAAATAAATGCGCGGAAACCAATTCCCTTCTAGCAATGAAAATATAAATATACAGCTGCGACTTTCGCCTTTAATCTTTGCTTTCCGAACGGCTCCGAGCTGTGGCGAAAAGAGCCGGTCCAAGAGCAACTGAGCCCGGCGCGGAGGCGCGGGGCTGAGTCGAGGGCTCCCTGGGCCTGGTAGCCACAGAGTTCCAAGCTCCAGCAGGAGTGCGAGGGCTGGGGCAAACCAAATGAACTTGAGCTTAAATGGGGCCGAGCTGTCTTTGGAGGAAGCTCTTCTGTAAAAATGATCTCGTCTCAGACTGCATTAGCTTCAGGAACAAATTACAATGGACAATTAGAGCAATGGAGAGCGTTCTTCATACTCAAAAGTTAAACAGGTTTTTCGGGGGGTGGGGGGAGATGCCACCATGGCAGGGGTCTCTGATCAATTCTGATGACTGTCTTTAACGCATGACTCCCCCTTCTATATTCCTGGGTAGACACAGCCAAACTACGTCACCATCCTGGGAATGCACAGGGCCATAGAAGGTCCGTTTTATAAATATAAAGTCACAGTGTGGTCTACAGGGATTTAGGATTGAGAGAAGGGGCCTAAATCAGAGGCTTATGTACTGATTGAAGCCAGAGGTGGATGCTCCCCATCACCCTTTGTTTGTCCCGGGCTTCAGAGCCTCCATACTGAAATCACCAGCGCAAATTCTTGTCCTAAGCCTGGAGACACAGATAACACACCCAACTGAGCATAAAAGTTCAATGACAGCGACCACGAAGATTTGCTTATCACAATTGTGGCCGAGGCTGTCCAGATCTACTATCTGCTTTTTTTTTTTTTTTCTTAAAGACTCTGGGCAAAATAATGTGCTCTGTAGATGCCCCCTTCATTTTAAATATTCTTTCAAATCTGGCACACTCTCATTTCCAAGAAAGAGATGGAAACAATGAAATATTCACAGCGAGAGAGAGAGAAGGACACGAAGCTTGCCCCACCATGTGAGGCTGTAAGAGATTTGCAGCAATGCTGGAATCCACATGAATGCTGCCTGTCATTCCGCCAGCTGAGGAGCTATAGACTGCTGGGCCCAGCGCTCGAATTCAGCGGTAGGTGTGGGACTTCTGTTCCTTGTGGATGCTAGATACTACAGTTTAGGGCTCTGGAGGTCTCTCCCCCCACCCCTCCACCACACATACACCCCTTTGGTCATTCTAAGTAGCCCACAGCTCTCTTTTCCTGGAGACTTTAGTATTCCCAGCATTCCACAGAGTTCCTGAGTTTTTTGAAGATATAGGCTTTGATATGCAGTAAGAAATGCAAATAATAATGTGATAAGACCATTCGAGGTCCAAAGTCACTTGATTTATGCCTTTTCCCTTTTCTGATTTCTCAGGTGTAGCAGACTCACAGGTAGGCATCTCTTTGTGTGGCCATAGCCCTGCCTTTGACCTCTTGCCCACAGATCAGGCTTCAGAGCCTCAGATAGCCCTTTGAGCCTGGTCCCATTTGCTCTCCCTTTCCCCATTACTGGGATATTCCAGTTCACATGGGGGTGCCACCTCTCTCTTTCTCTCTCTCTCTCTCTCTCTCTCTCTCACACACACACACACACACACACACACTCACTGGAGAAGGGCAGGGTTTCTCCTGCTGCAAACAGCTCCTTCCCTATCTCCCCCGTCCCCGCCCCTCACCCCGGCCCCCCAGTCACCTTCTCCACGCTCAGCCAAGAAAGACCTCAGACCTCATAAAACTCAATGGTAGAACCCTACATTTCAACTTGACTCACATCTATTTGCAGTGAAATCATGTCCCCATAAGACTAAAAACAGGAGAGACCATCTTTCACACAGAAGAGATTTAGTACTTCATCGAACAGGCTTCTTTCTATTTGGTAGCTGGAACCAGACCTCACCTGCTCCAAACATATTAGCTAATTACGGTGTGGAAGCTGGGTTTGTTGCCTGGATTATTGAATCTGAAGACCTGGGGGTTTGCCTCTAGTGAGTGAGTCGAAATGTTAAGATAGGATACAGAGATGTGGGTGAGATCATATGTTCAAAACAAGTCTGGTGTTGAGAGGGAGAGAAGAAAGTCATTCCCCAAGTAATGTTGATTTAAACTAAACCTTTCTTTCCTTTGGGACAAGTTTCCCAAGTTAGAGTTGAGGACAGAGTAAGGACTCAGATCCAGACTAAGAGGCAGAAATGGAAGGGACTCTCTGAAAGGGGAGGACCCTAGAGCCAAAGAAAGGGACTTTGTAGATTGAGCTGAGGGTTGTCCCCATCTCAGTGGTCCCCATCTGTCCACCTGCACCCCACCCAAACTGGAACATCTCTAGATTTAATGACAGAATCCTGCCAGCCACTCAGCCCACCAGCCAGGCCCCAGGCTCATCTCCTGTATCCCGATGAGCCGGCCTAGCACCAAAAGTTGGTTCTCTGCTGACACCTGCTGGACCATCTCTGCATTGCTGTCTGGCCGTGCCTGTCCTGTGCCAGCAACCTTGTTGTGATGAAAGCCGGCTCTTCCTTTTTGAGAAAACGCGGGTTTCTAAAACTGGCTTGGACCAGCAGCTGTTTCCTTCCATACGGCCGACAATATGGAAAGATCTTGTATTAGGCGTTGAAAATCACCAGACAGGATGAGGGAAGCTCTCACCCTTCAGCAGTCACACCTCACATTTTGCAGATCCCGAGGCCAGTCTACATGAACTAGCTCACGTATCTTCTCACGTAACTAGTCATAAGGATGCAGAGGTGGTGTTATCAACCCTACTGGAGTTGCGGAAGCTGATGCTCAGAGAGGTTAAGTGGCTTGCCCCAGGTGACATAGTTAGGAAATGGTATTCCAGCGAGCAGAGACCACATTTTCTGACTCATCAGCCAGAACTCCACCACTCCGCCAATTTCTTTAGGGGAGACAGTTTTTTCAGAGGAAGACCTCTCCTCCCTCAATCAGAAAGGGCACTGGTTTCGGGCAAAGGGGCTGGAGAGTAGAATTCTAACCCAGAGAATGTCACAGGAACAAGGGCAGACTGGGGACCGCATCGTTGATTTGTGTCTCGAGGTATTGGGAAGAACCTAATTCACAATGGGGCTTCTCTTCCTTTCCTTTCAGCAGCCATTGTGACAGGGACAAATCGGAGGAGGTTCTGAGAACACAATGCAACCAAGGACACAGGTGTCTGTGGGTCACAGAAGGAGCAGTGTGGGAGCACTGGGCACAGGTTCCCTGCAGGGTGCTAATGAGGGAAATCAGAGGATGGCATTGTCGAGTCCTTCTAGGGCCTGTCCTACCTGTCTACAAGTGCCATAAATGACGAGAAGGGAGAAGAGATGGGTACTCCCACACCCTGGCGCTCTGACATTCATTTCCCCCCACCAGCACCAAATTGTTCTATGGGATCTCAGTGCCCTATTGGACTGCAAATAAGTAGTTCACTTTTGAAGTTCATAGCCATCCACCAGTATAACTGTATTACCGTTATTTCATGTAGATACAGGTGTTTCGTGGCTGGTGGCCCTTCTGTCTGAGTTTAAGTATAAAAATGCCCATAATTCTGATTTTCAGGGGTCTTGAAGAAGAATCAGAGTTGTAAAGAAGTAGAAAGGTAAGTCTGGGGTCACCAGGGACTGCAGTGGGACTGGGATCCTGTTAACCAGTGTCTACCCAGCTCAGACTGGTCAGAGAAACGCTGTTTCCTGGATGAAAGCCAGAGGGTGGTGGGTATAGATGGAGAAAAAAGGCAAGAATTTAAGCTGTTCAGGTGGTAGAATGGACAGGGTGGCCAGTGACTTCACCTTTAAAGAGTCCTTATTAGAGAAATCTGTATTAGAACACACATCTAACTGTATTCAGTCACAGATTTGTAGACGGAGCCCCGGCTGAACAGTTAACACCCAGCTTCATGGTGGTTTTCTCTTGTGTGGCTGCTTCCTTCCCTGGGAGATGCTCAGACAAGGTGCATGCTTCTTCGAAGTGATCAGTGGTGTGTGAGTTTAGACTTTTGAACTCAGGGCTAATTACTGTGTATACCGGTAATTGGATACACATAAATAAGCTGTTATGATTCAAAGACATAAACAGATTGAAAGTAAAAAAGTTGAAAAAGATATATCTTTTTCAAGTTGCTATACTACATCAGACAAAACAGACCTTATGACAAAACTTATTACCAGAGCCAACGAAAGACATTTTATAAGGATAAAAGGGTCAATCCATCAAGAAGACATAATTATAATCACATATGCTCTTAACCACGGAGCCCCCAAAATAAACTGTTAGGTTCACAACGGGATATTCACAGCTGATTCGGAATGCCCATAAGCCTGCTGGAGAAGGCAAACTTTGGAACATAATAGGACTACTTCGACATCCTCACTTTGTAAAAAATGAAACACAATTAGGGTGCATTTAATCTTCAAGGGGGTTATCTTATTTTTCACTGAGTGGTTAGCTTTAACACTGCTGTAACAAATCATATTTCCACCGTCAATTATAACATTACTTCCTCATGTCCCCGCCAGCAATAGATGTTATTGGCCTTTTTAACTTTACCAGTCTGACATGATCTCAATTTGCATTTCCCTGACTTCTGCTGAGAGGGCCCCATTTGCCTTCTCTGATGTAGCAGATGGTTATAGTCACTCATTTTTGCTGCCCTAATAACTTTTCAAGTGCCCCCCCACCCCATTTCCAAATGCTCAAGTCAGGAGGAATCCTGCATTCCACACCAGCAACCTCTCTCCAGCGTTCAGTGCAGTGCACACTCCCCCTTGGGTGTCAGGCTGGCCACAATCAGAATTCAGTAAGTGGCATAAGACTGTGTCCAATTCACACGTGCAAATGACAAGAAATTCCTCAGTTGATATTCAGGGGTCTGCATTACTAAAAGTGAATCAGCCTGAATATTTACAATATTCCAGCAACAGGTGTAGTTTGGAAACAGACCTAGGGAGGTGTTGATTCAAACGGTCCCACCTTCCACTCTTGCCCTGACTCATAACATCCAGGTCACCTTTTTCCATTGCAACCTGAGAGGGGCATCTATTTTGGTTGCAGGCAAAGCCCCACTCAGGCTCCATGACTCACTTGAGCTCTGAAAGTGCTTCTCAGCTTCAGATGTTTCCCTGCCACACCCTTCTTTCCACTGTGGCCATGTGTGTTGGAGAACTCCACAGGAAGGGTGGCATCTCAGGTTCTCAAGACACAGGAGCTCAAGAAGCCGGTGGGTGGATTGTAAGATGCTTTTTTGCAGGTTCCCTAAGGCAGGTGGCCTGGAGAGCAGGAAGCTCAGCAAAGACACAGCCTGCTATCCCAATCTGCTGGGAAGGCAAAAAGTGTTAGCTGACCCCTCCGCTTTCTCCCTTCCCCATGGCAGATACAATTTAGCCATCAAGGTCACAGAGAATCCTCTGAAATTTGTCTTAAAATTTTTCACCTCCCTGGGTCAGCCTCCTTGCTTCACGCCTAGATAAACAAAAATGGGGACCGCTGGGCCCAGCATCCTGCTCATCCTGCTTGGCACTACAATCATTGTCCCACATGACCCTCAAAACAAGCCCAGGAAGGAGCTCATTTCCATTTTACTTGGGGAGACAGAGTTTTAAATGATTAAATAACCTGCCTGAGGTCACAGTTAGCAAGTGATACACATTGGATTCGAACCTGCTCCTTTGGCCACTAGGGCCTTTGTTCATCTCTTCTCCAGTCTGTCTGTGTGCTTAT
>VMDR010004914.1:0-55859 GCA_007922815.1 Macrotus californicus
GGGGGGGGCAACTGCTTCATAATTGGTTGCTAGTAGCACAAGCAAACAAAATCCTCCATGAAACACTTGATACATACACCTTATGCAGGAAGAACATTATGAGGATGTTAAACTTTTACTCTTGATATCAGGAGGATACTGTGTGGTTTCTTTTGATCCTTGATACAGAATTAAAAGGGACACCTGCTGACAGAAGTAAATAATATTTTTAATTAGGATGACCTTGACTTTGTGATTATTTTTGAAGAAGCCTTATTCAGTTCTATTTTGGCAATAATTATATCCCTTCTGGATGCACCCATGTTGAATGCAACCTCTCTGTCACTGCTATTCAAAATATACCTTCTGGATTAGCCAATGGAATACCTCCCCAGGAATATTCCAGAAACCCAGGTGCCATCATGGGTAGTCTCTGTGACTGCTAGCCATCATGATATCATCTATGAGACAGGAAAAGAGCCACTGGTACAATGAATTTTCGAAGCCACCTTTACATTGCCTACTGTCTTCTGCTCTGAATTGACACTCAATCCCTGCATATTTTTAACATACAAGCCAGTAAAGACCTACAAAGCCGCAGTGAACTCAATAATGGGTCTGTAAGTTTAACTTTGCAAGTGCCCATGAACAGAGTTTTGATAAACACTTTGCTCTTCATCAATATTTTTTGGTTCTGGCTGCATATTGAAACTTCTCAGTGAATTCACATTTTAGAAAATAGATGGTGAGGCCTAAAACCAACTAAATGAAGAAAATCTGGGGATGAAGCCCACATGTCTGTATTTTCATAAAGCACTACTGGTCATTCCAATGCACAGCCAAGCTTTGAGAACTACAACCCTATAGGTCCCAGAACCAGATATATCCACAACCTTGAAATACGGGAGGGTTACATTTTTTGGTGTTCTGACTCACCATTTGACCACAGAACCCTCATGCAGCAAATGCTATACCGTTTGTCACAAAGAATTAATAACTCTCCTAGGAGTGCCCCAAAATTTCAAGCTCCTAAACTAAGAGCCTAGTTGTCAGAATAAAGATGAATTAACAGATAAAGTGTAAATATTCAAAATGACTTTGTAATATGTCCAAACAGCTTTGCCCTGTTGACCCCATTGGCTGGTTCTGCCCTAGTTTGAAGACTTAGCAGGGGCTTTCTACACCTCCCCTTCCTCCTCATCAATGGCGCCACAGTCCCTGAAGCATCATATGAGTCCAGAGAAGTGCTGGGGCTGCAGAGTGAACAGCCCTATTGCCCTTTAAAAATTCTATACCAACCTTCAGGTCAAAACTTCTTTCATTCACATTCTGCAAGAGGCTGCATTTCTAATCCAAGAACAACTTAAAAAAAAATATGTTTTCAAAATGGAAAAAATGTGGAAAGATAAGGTCTTCTGGGGGAGTAGATCATCCCTGGGAATGACTTGGAATGAGTTTTCCTGATGAGTTATGGGAGCATGAACACATGTCCTGTTTTCCTTCTCAGTTCAGAGAGGTTTGCACATAGATGCCTGTTTGCTCCAACTCATTCATTCTGTTTGCACTTCTTTTTCTAAGACATCTGAAAGGAAACATTGGCTCAAAGTTTCCATCCCAGGTGTGATGAAGATTTCTGGAAGGACAGTTCTTATTGAATGTTATTATTGTCTGCATTTCATTTTTCCTTTCTAAGGAATTCCAAAAGGAGCAATCCACTCTCCACATCCCAGATGCTGTTGTAAACCAGAATTTTGGAACATTTGAACTAAAATTCAATCCCCTGTGGTTCAGCCGCGTCCTAGTTCTCAAACCAAACACTGACAAAGATGTATTTGTGTAACGGTTCACATGACTTCCTCAGTGCACGGTGTCCTGGGCTGGGGGACTCAGTCCCAAATGAACTGACACACCATACTGTAAATTTTGTAACAACCAAACACCAGGATGCTAGAAATGACTCCCTGGTCCATGATTTTTTGGAGAGATCAAAGTGCTGGAATCATCCTTTCATGTTGATTTTTTATGAGAACTTTAAGCGATGTTGTTTTAAAAAAAATTACCTCTGGAAAAATCCTAAAAGTTTCAAGTCTATTAAGTTCCCTACATAGGATTGGTAATCATTTCAAAAAGACTAGCATTTTGAAGAATACATCTTAGGGAAGGGATATTAGTCATTATAATGTCCAAATTTAAGCAGATAATTTTGGGAAATATAAATTAGCCATGATTTAAAAGCAGTCAAGAGACAGCCCTCTGTATGTTTAATAAGAAATACTTTCAAAGGTTTGCACACCATCTCCAATGTTAGATTTTAATATGTACAAATGTTAGATTTTCATGTGTACAAATCTGTTTTCCCTCCCTCCTTCTGTCTCCCACTCACCTGTGTTTGTCAAATGGAAACCAGTTACCGCAGCTCTGGTTACACATCTGTTTCATGCATGTGCGATCACAAGCCGTTTTAGCAACTAGTAAAACTACAGGTGTCTGGAGTTTAATGTAACCATTTTAAAAGAGCAGTTCATGGGCCTCTGATTATTATTTTTTATAGCTGGCAATGTTCCTACCATAGACTGCCAGCTCAAGGGTTAAATGTTACTCTGTTGTTCTCTCTTCTGGCAGAATCTCTGAAACTATGTGTAAATTAAATTTTTAAACTTTGAATCCATACTGCGAAATACAACTACGATCGTACTCAGCAAAGACAGCCTGTACTGCCGTTCCCACGTGTCTCCGTCAACAAATACTAGATTTAGAGCCTGT
This sequence comes from Macrotus californicus, assembly GCA_007922815.1. Taxonomy (NCBI): domain Eukaryota; kingdom Metazoa; phylum Chordata; class Mammalia; order Chiroptera; family Phyllostomidae; genus Macrotus; species Macrotus californicus. The sequence goes on from VMDR010004914.1 coordinate 2,743, forward strand.
GCCCAGTTTCCTTGTTAGTTCAGTTTGTTCATTAGATGGGTGAGGGGAGGGGCAGAGGTGGGGGCAGCGATCAAAAAGGAAAAAGGACTCATGGACACAGACAACGGTGTGGTGGTTGCTGGGGGAGGGGGCCTAAGGGGACTAAATGGTAGTGGAAAAAAAATACAATAAAGATTAAAACATAAAACAAAATAAGTGAAAGAATTTAAAAATTTAAAAAGAAAAAAAATACTAGATTTTGAATGGTGGATGCTAAAGTCATTAAGTATGTGTATCAATTTGCCTTGCTTACCTCTGCACCATCATGAAGTCCATACCGATCATCACATCACTTTGATAAGTCATGTTGACACGCGGCTTCATAACAGCTGCCGAACGTCCATCAGTGCCCTTACAGTCAGAAGTCCAGGTCTGTATCAGTGAAATATGTGACTGAGAGAGTCCTTCATTTTCACCCCCTCTCATCTGAGTGTAGCTGGGAGATGTGAAAAGTCCCAGTAACTGTTGGAACAGCTTCTGAATCCATTATTTATTAATAAAACAATAACATTCATCTGCTCTTAGAAAGGAAAGAAGTGAGTGTAAAAATGATAAATGGAGACAAGTGATCTACAGATTAATCTAATTAGACTGAAATTAGGATCTTAATTTTAAAAAAATCCCGTCCAAGACCAAACTCAGCATGCATTGTAGGAGATACCAGCCGAAATCAATTACCAACTTGACTTTGCTGTGCAGGAACAGAGACAGGCTGCACTGCTATATTTAAGGCTCTGGTGACATTTCTATTACAAATAGAAGCATCGTTTTCCAGGGATTTATTGCTCAGCTATAACAATTTTTAGACAGAATCATTTATGTAATTCGAGGACTTGTTTCCCAAACCAGATATTTTTATTTACTTCTTTTGAATTAATAGAGTTTAAATGTTCTGGATGAACAAAAGCAAACTAATAGTGATAATTGTGAAAGTTTCCTGTTAAAGTTTGGCCACTTCACAGGAGTGGTGGAGGCTGGAGTTCATATCTTGGTAATACATTTTCATTTGCCCTTTATCCATAACAGCACAATGATGTTTCCGTGACAGACGTGGAACCTAGGATTGATGACACCCCAAACATTTTAATCCTCCATATGCTAATCAGTTCCTCAAATTAGAGAGAGAAAAATTTCCTTCTATTTTACAATAGCTTTAAAACAGGAAATGAAGACAAACTTTCTAGCATATGTGAGAATTTGATTTTAGCATTGTTTTGAATAATATTTTAAAGATGTCAGATCCTTGATTCAAATCCTCAGTAGTTGACTGCCGTCTTCTAGATAAAGTCCTAATTTTTAAGGTGCTTCAAAATCTGTTCCCAGTTCATCTCTCCTACCACAGCTTTCGCAGCTGATCTTTATGAATTCTGCAGCTAACCGAGACTCCAGCTACTTCTCAAACACATCTGCCTTACCTGCGCTCTGGTGTTTTCTCACAAACCATCTTTATCCAGATCTCCCCATTCCTCCAGGCTCAATTCAAACATCACCACCTCCAAAAATGATCCTCCCTCTAGAAACAACTTCTTCCCCATGAACATTGAAAATATTTTGAACATTAGTTATTTATATAAATATTATCCATCTCCTATATACTAAAGAGGCACACAGTGAAGGTGTGTGGATCACATAAATGGATGAACGAATAAATATCTACTACTGAAGACATCTATTCTGGGATTTATGCTTTCCATTTGGGTCAACACTAGATAACGGACTATGACATAGAAAAATGGTAATGTAGATACATACTGTGTATGTTCACACTCTATCCTTAGGAAATCTTAGCCAATCCAAAAAGTAAATAACATTTTGAAAAAAGGCATAATAGAAGCAAAATTGATTTGCTTTCGTAGGCGAGACTTTTCCCATTCAGCAGGCCAGAAATCCTAACTTTGTTCTCTCCGTGATGATGTATCTGCACTGTCATACACATCTGCCCCTGCCCTTACTGCCCCATGGCAGGTCTGCACCGACTCTACCAAAAATTTTCCTGACAGTTCCTTTTGATTCCAACTCTGCCCCATCTTTCGCAGGCTGTCAGAGTGACCTCCCAACACGTAGATGAGAGTATGTCAACTGCCTGCTTAGAGATCTTTGATGATTCCCAAAGTGAACTGATGGTTTACCCATAAAGTTCAAATGCCTGAAGGTATCATTCAGTGCTCTCAGTCATCTGCTCCCAATGAACCTGCCCAGCTGCGCTTCCGCCCATCTCCCTCCCACGCCCTGTTCTTGGTCTCAGGACAGACTTCACCTGATGCGGAAAATGCTACAGACAGTAGCATTCTTCCTCTGCTTTTGCCTGTCAAATGCTTTCCATTGTTCTGAGCTCAGCTCCCTTGCTCAGTTCTCCGCTAAGCCCTGTCTGATCCTTTCAGTTAGAGTCTATTGCATTTTGCTGTATCTTTGTTGTACCTCTGTACTTCCCTGTGCCTAGGCCTATGATGGGAAGCTCGCATTTCCAGGCCTGCCAGATGACATGTATGCTTCTCGAGAACAGGAACCGAGTCACCATCGCATTTGTATCTCTTTGCACCAATCCTGCCTTCTCATATTGCCTTGCACACAGCAGTTAATTGCCTTAGGATACATTTAACCACGCCGTCAGATGTATAATATTCTTTAATAAGAATTTTATTCCTTTAGAAAATTCTGATTAGGAATCTTAAGTTAATAATGTGTTTAATTGATGAAGCATTGAATGGTTGTTGGATTTGAATGAAGGATCTGTGTCAATTTTTTCCTGCATAAAACCGATTAATGAGGAAAAAAAGGAAAGACTGCCATTCAGCCTTTCGATTCTTTTTTTGGAACCCAGGACTTTTGGGAACTGAATAGTCTTTGTATGGGTTTGTATAATGATGCCTTGAGTGTTGGCGCTTTTATTTCAGTTGAGAAACTCGGGTGGAGGGTGATACCTAGGGAGTGAGTGATGACCTCATGCTCCATGGCAATAATCTACCTTTCAGAAAAGGTCAAACAAGTTCCTTTATTTGTGTTTTATTAACCTTTTTATTTCGAAACAAGCTCCTTTTGTAAAGAACGAAATTAGGCTTGAATTTAACTTTGCTGGTTGTCTGGACTGTTAAAATGAAATTTTAAGCCAAGCCACCAAATGAAAAGAAACAGGGGGTCTCTTTCATTTGGAAGAGAAATTATAAAACTCTGTTCACACCAGGCATTTATTCATTTTTTGTATTTCACACATTATAATCATCGCTATTCCAACTATAATATTTTTTAATTTTTATTTATTTATTTTTAGAGAGAGGGGAAGGGAGGGAGGAAGAGAGGGAGAAAAACATCAATGTGTGAGAGAAACATCGATTGGTTGCCTCTCGCCTGTGCCCCAACCGGCACGGGACCCGCAACCCAGGCATGCGCCCTCATCGGAAATGAACCAGTAACCTTTCGCTTAAGGGGTTGATGCTCAGCCAACAGAGCCACACCAGTCAGGGCACAACTATAATATTTTAAATACTTAATTTTTTTTGTGTATGTGTGACTAATGCTAAGATTCTGAATATAGGATGGGTGGTTCCTTCTTGAGATGAAAGAACCTCAAGCACCTTTACATATAGAGTCTCCCTCTGTGTGTGAAGTTTTATAATTCCCCAAAGACTCATTCTAGCACATGTCTGATGGCAGTGTGAAATTATGCTCCATTGATCTTACAGATAGGAATACAGAATCCAGAGAATGAAAGTAGCTTCTCTAGACAGGAGCCAATTTGGACCAAGAATTGTAATGTTTTCAGTGCCCAGTATTTTATTACCAGCTCTTTCTTCTCACCGTTATAGATTTGGGGGTTTTCTTCCTTGGTAAACACTGTGATCTATCCCTTTAATTGATTTTGTTCCCTTCTGAGCTTGGCAGCGAGTTGGAGGTAAGCACAGCTGCATGACTGCTGAGCAGGCTACCAGATGCTTTCATATGGAGACAGAAGCTCTTTTATCCTGCAAGCTCCAGCTGAATCAGGAGGCCAGAGGTCAGGACTACCTGTACACATTTTCTTTAATGTCTCCAGCCAGCTTTGCTGACAGAATTGTATAGTTCCACATGTCCTAATTCTAGAGAGACTTATTTAGCCAGGGATTCCCGATGAGGTGCAGCGTATTAAAATCACAAAGCTCTATAAATGAGTCAGCTGGACTTAACTGGAAAGGAGGTGTTACTTTGTGTATTCTCTGTAACAGTGCTGTCTACCAGAACTTTCTGATGGAAACAGCCGATGTCAGGGGCTATCCAATATGGCAACCATTAGCCACATGTGGCTACTGAGCACTGGAAATGCAGCTAGTGTGACTGAGGAACTGAAGTTTAAATTTTATTTAATTTAAATAGTCACATAAAATTAGCATCTGCCGCATTGGACAGAACAGCTTTCTAATAAATATGTGGTTGAAATGTTTGTTATAGAAACAAAAGCTTTATAAATGGCTGATAGTTGTTTCCCATTTTTCTTATATTTAATAACTGTCTTACATGTCCTCATTGATAAATCTATGTAATGAAGTGAGTAATAATGATCCATGTGATAATAGGGCTGAATCACTCATTGAAACTGCAGTGTGGCAGACAAATAATAACCCCCCCCCCTTGCAACATTTCTATTATTATAGAGAGTCAATACATGTCTCAGAGAACCAAAGGGCCTAGAGGTAGAGGACTTAGATTTGCATTTGGCTCTACCCTTTTCTGAGTGACTTTAGGCAATTAAAAATATTTATTTGAGTTTGGTATTTTCTTCTTTCATATTGCCAGGTTGCTTTTCATTTTCTGTTTCTCTCTTGTATTAGTTAGCTAGTACCTCATTGATGCTGCATGGAAACCACCCCAAAACTCAGTGACAATGTATCATTACTTTTTGTCCCTGCACCTGAGTTTGGCCAAATTGCAGGTGTTCAGTAGATCTAGGCTAGGCTAAACTGGTGTTGGCACCAAGATGAATGTTAGTCCACATCTGCTCCATGTGCCTTTCGTCCTCCTGGCCTCTGTGGGCCACCTTGGGCATGTTATTTTCGTGGCAACAGCAGAAGTATAGAAGAGCAAGTCAAACTGCACAAGGTCCCTTCAAATCTATTCATCTGCTGATATTTCATAGGGTAAATCAAGTCACATGGCCACACCTAGCATCATTGGAACAGGATATTACACTCCTCCCATGGAGGTGCAAGGAAAGAGTGAATGTTTGCCAAACAATCACTTGATTGTTTAGCCACATGCTCTGTATAACCCAGCTTCCCCGAAATGGTTGTCATCTACTACGTGATACACCCAGTGTTCATTTGTAAAATGAGAATAACAGTGATAACGTCTACTTTACAGGATTATTTTAGGGTTGCGTAAGATCCTGGAAAAGGAGCTGTTTTTAAAAAAGTAAACCGTATCAAGTGGATAAAATCATTTTAATTATTTTAAGGAATATTCTCCTACATCATAGTTGCCACTTTATGAGCAGACCAAACTTTTAAAAACGCATGTCTCTATCCTACTCTGGATAATGAAATCGAATTTAAACCTGTGTTCTCTTCCGTACTCAAATAACTCACCCACTGGCGTTAAGGGAGACACGTCAATTATGCGACCGCGGGTATTGTTGCTGCTTCTCCAGTGTTCATCCCCTGCCTTCTCAGTGAGAGGCAGCAGTGCAGTTAGAGAGATGGACCACCGCTCACAGAACGGTTCAGGTTGGGATAAAGACAATCCCACCTTTTTTGTTAGTCTGTTAGGAATGAATGTGTAAGGTTGTTTTATCTAAAGACACCAATTAGAGGTTATTGGAAGCCTTTGACAATGGTTTTCTGACCTTGAGAGAGTTGTGGGAAACCATTTTCTGTTTCTCTCGTCAAACGTGAATGAAGAAGCAAGTTGTATTTGTTTTTGCTGGAAGGTACCCTGCAACTCTGAGTCAGAGAAAGGTTGAAATAAGGGAAACACAGAAAAATGAAGCTTCAATCCTGGTAGGGCCTTGGCATCAGTTGTTTTAATCATTTAAGTCTTTGGGTCAGCATTGCATGTATTCATTTCCCTTTCATTGTTCCTGCTATTTATTTCATTACCTTCTTCCTTATTCGTTTATTCACTCGTTCACCTAATATGCTTTCATAAAATCCTCTATTTTAAACATTTGACAACTACAGATGGTTTTTTTTTAAAGATAACAAAAATGATGTAGCTAGGTACAGAAATGAGTAAACATATCTGTGGATCACAATTAAACTAGGAACATAAAGTGTGAGCGGAGATGAAATTGCAAACCTGCCATACTCCAACTCTGGAAGCTGGCAGTGGCAGTTTGGAGTCTGCTGCATCAAGACAGAGAGCAGATCTAGCCAAGCTTCAGCTTGAAGCCAGGAACTGAAGTAGCCCACCACCTCCTGAAATGTGGTTAAAAAAAAAGTTATTGCTGACTCACTGCCTGAAGTCATAGCTTTATAGGACTCTGTGGGCCCAGGCAGACAAGCAGACAAAAACACCGCCTCAAAACAAGGAACTGAGCCAACCCATCTGATGATTGGATTTGTGATATTTCTCAAATTATGATGGAGAAAAAAAAAAAGATATACTTTTATATGATTTGTAGGTTGACTGAGTGTCAATTTTAACAACTCTATAGATTGAGATGGGGGAACCCAAGATGACAGATAACAAGAGAAAAGGAAATAGGAACAGAGACAATAGAAAAATTCTGTAGAAAAAAATATTTCCAACATAAGAGAAAAAATCTAATGCTAAACAAAATAATCAATAAAATCAACAAACACAAAAGGAATTCATTTGATGGTGTAGTCAGCAAACACTAAAGTGAGACTATTTAGAATGTTTAAAGAAATAAATGAAAAGATTATGTTCATTAAAAAGAAAAAGTTATGAAACAAAGGCCGGCAGAGTTGAAGCAGGGACCTTAGAAATAAAAAGATAGCTATTAAAAGCTCCATAAAATGTAATAATATTTAGACATGGACAGTTTTTTTGGATGATAATACTGAGTAATATCCCATGTCTTCATACTGACCAAAGCTTTAAAAAACAGTTGTATCATGTCTTTATTTATCATAGAGCACAGAGAAGGAAAGGAAAACTGTAACTTAGGTACAAACTTTAAAAGGAGAGTTAAAGAAAGAAATATAGATTAATCATGCTTACAAGTATAGTTGCATCATCCTAAATAAAATAATATCAAATTATTTCTACCAGTGTATTTTTAAAAACACGAACAACTAAGGTTTATTTCAGGAATGTAAGAATAATTTAACATCAGAAAATATGCTAATATAATTTGCATTAGCTGATGAGCAGACAAAAAGAATGTGATTATCTTAATATATGCAGACAAACTTAGCCAAACTCTAAATTAAAAAAAAACAAGAACAAAATACAAAACTCAGAGCAAGTTAAAAATAGAAAGAAATTTTACAAACTGGAAAAATTAACTATGAAAAACTTGCAGCAAACGTCATCTATCTGTGAACCATTCATTAGGAGCATTCCATTTTGATTAGGAAAAAGACAAGAATGGTTGCCCACTACCAATGTGCTCTTTAGTCTCTTTATTGGCAGTCCCAGCAAGTGCAATAAGACAAGAAAAAGAAATATAACTATACACATTTGAAAGACAAAAACTTGTTTTTATTTTAGATACTATCATTGTTCTGCATAAACAAATTAAGAAACTCTATAGACAAATCACAAGAAATAACAGGAAAATTAAGAAAGGTTGTTGGATAAAACATCAGTATACAAAGTTAAATAGTGTTTCTCTTCACATGAAATAACCAATTAAAAAATAATTAAAAGTGAGATGTTCCAAATATTAACAAATTTTGTAAGGTACCTACTATAAACAAAAAAGGGCTCCATAATAAACCCAACAAGTTTAGTGACTTCACAGGGTGATGAGATCATAAATTCCTAGCTGGGCAGGTCAGGATGGGTAGTCATACCCCAGGCCTATAAAAGGTTTATTGTTGCCAAAAGCAAGCCTTTGTTCTTGTGCATCTAGATTAAAACACCTTTGAAATGTCAAGAGCAATCCACTTTTTCACACCCCTGGAGGTGTAGCCACCCTCAAAGGAGCACAGAATCTTAATTCTCCTGTAATCAGATCATAGAGAGTCCCTGCCTTGCTTTCTTTCACCTTCATGTAATCTTCCTTAGTTCCCTCCTTAATTCAAAATATGTAAAAAAGTGCAAAGCTGCCATTCTCTGGAGCATTTGAGATCTTGCTTCCCAACATGTCATCAGTTTGGCTCCAACAACTCAAAAGTTCTCTACAGGTTTGGACATTCTTTCATCAACACTAGAAACAAGTTAACAAAAAATGAGCAATATCTTTGTGGAGAACATCACAAACATTATTGAAAGACACAAAAGAATTTTAGAATAAAAAAAAATACACCAAGATCCTGGATGAGAAAAGTTAAAATTTTAAGATATTAATATCTGTCTCCACAATTAATCTATGAATTCAATGCTAACTCAGTAGAAAATCTCCTGATGTGATTCTAAAGCTATTGCTAAAACACCCCGGCTGGTGTGGCTCTGTGAATTGAATGCCAGCCTGCAGACCGAAGGGTCACAGGTTCGATTCCCGGTCAGGGCACATGCCTGGGTTGGGTGCCAGGTCCCTGGTTGAGGGCATACCTGCAAGAGGCAACTGATCAATGTTTCTTTCCCTCTGTTTCCCTCCCTCTCTTCCCCTCTCTCTAAAAATAAATAAATACAATAAACAAAAAACATACAACAACACAGAGAGCCAAGAAAATTAGTGTAATTCTGAAGAATAATAAAATAGTGGACTAGCTCTACTAATTCAACTGGTCTTCCATGAGATTAGATGCCCAATCATACCAATACTTGAAAACAAATTCCAGGGAGATTAAATTTCCAAAGGTTAAGGGAAACTAATACTTTAAGAAAAAAAAAACATAGGAAAGTATCTTTATGAGTACAGATATTACCCTTACACAAAATGCAAAAAGCATAAATCATAAAGGAAAATATTTATGACTTACAACAAAAAAGAATCAGCTAAGCATAGGGAGAAGTTATTTGCAACTCAAACTAACAAGGAATTACTATTCAGGACATATAATGAGCTCCTACAAATCATTAAAAAGAGACAATCTAATATAGAAATAGACAAAGGACATGAGCAATCAATTAACAGAATAAATTACTCAAATGGCCATGGAAACATACGAGTCACACCAAGAATTATCAATATACAATTTAAAACCAATCAGATCAGGAAAAAGCCATTTGGCAAGTTAAGTGAAATAACAAATTTTTAGGACTCATTAAAACCAGAATGCTATATCTGACCCATTTCTATACATGTGTATCACAGAAACCCTCATACTTTTGCACAAGAAAACAGGCACAAGAATGTTAATGTAACATTATATGTCACCTACATCTTCGGCGAGGGAATGGGTTTTAAAATTTGGTGTAATACAAAAAAGTGACTTTCTAGCTCTTAAAATGAATGTGCTAGAGTACAATACATTAAATAATTAAATTTCAAAAATACTTTTAGCAGCAAAAGAAACAAGGATATATATACAGTAAGATACCATTTATATATAAAGTTTATAAAGCTTGAAATTGTGCTAAGAAAGTTCTATAGATATTGACAATTTGTGCATGGAAATGATAAACACTAGATTGGGAATATTGAGGTTACTAAGATTCAGATAGTGTTTATGTCTGGAGCAGGAAAGAGGCCTGTGGAATGGAAAAAGATTATCTAGTGAGGCTTCAATACTTTAAAGATCATTTACATTATTTCTTGAAGAATCAGAAACAAGTGTACAAAAGTATTAAGATTTGACAGGGCTGGCGGAGGGAAGGGGTACATGGGAGTTCCTTCTGTTAATTCTCTGTATTTTTCTCTCTGGTCTATTTCATGGGAATGATGGAGCAGAGGACAGGAGTGAGATTTTAAAGGTGGAGTGCTGATTATGGATTTATTAATGATGGAGAAAGCACTCACGTTCAAACAACATTACAGACAACAAGGCTCTGAGTGGCATGTTGCTGTGCTTCACGAAGTGTGCTTTTCAACGTCACTCCCTGTCCATCACCTCCAGCCACTTCCAGCTCAATATACACTTCTGGATTCAGACAAGTGGGGAAGGGAAAAACCAGTATTTCCAGACACACTCTTTATAGGAAGAGTGTGTGTGACTGGAATTCATTTGTCAAGATTACAGAAACAAAAGACAGTCTCAGAAAACTGTTTGAGGGTTTAGAAGGTCATGGAGCTCTGTGGTTCCCGCTTGGTCCACAGAGGTAGTTAACAGGAGTGGGCAATTAAAAAATTTTTCTTCCAATAGCCTAATAGAAATGAAACAGTACTCAAAACTAGTGCTACCAGGGCTAAATAATGTTGCTCCTTTTTAAATGTTTGCATGGAATATATCGGTGACATGTGGTTTTACTAGCTGCCTCTTACTCTAAAGGGGCTCTCATGGACTCTTGACAGCATTATAGGAATGTTTGAGCATCTCAAGGAAAAATAATAGAAGGGTACAGAAGCTTGAGTGGAAAAGATTGGGAAACGTAGGTCTGCCTCTGATCAGAGATGTAGAGAGAGTTCATGATTTATTCAGGCCCATTCAGTCAGATATGGCAGAGCTAGGGCTCCAGCCTAGTTCTCCTCAAGGTTGGTTTAAGCATTCTTCCCGCTGGTGACAGTCCCTTCTCCAGTGCAACCTAGTGTTAGTGTCAGGATCTAACTCACTCAGAAGCTGTGAGCAGGCTGAGCCGACTCTGCACAGAGAGGCAATGTGTGGGGGAAGCAAGGACACTGAACTAAAAGTCAGGCATTTGTTTTGAGTTGCAGACGTTGTACTCACTGGCTTGCAGCAATGGTCTTCCCCTTTCATAGGAAGGAGTTGCAGTGAAAAGCATCTTTCTAGGCAGGGATTATTTCTCAGCACCCTCCTTTTGTGTCCTGGTGGGGTCCATGTCTCTTGTTCTAGTCATAGATTATCAGCAGGAGTTATATACATCACTTCTGAACCAAGGAACTTAACACAAATGCTTAATTCCGCATACTCCTTCCCCATCTGCTTACTGGGACTAGACGATTCAAAAACTAGAAGAAGGTGAAGTCACAGATGCAAGGAGCCTAGATCTCTGAAGAGCACCTCATGGATGACTCTCCACCAGCCAGGAACATCTGCGTGGGTCTCAAGGACACTGAAAAAGTCAGATCCATTTACTAAGTAGATGAAATTTTGGTATTTGTTTGGTCCACCTGCTAGTACAATATCACCCTAACTAGCGTACACGTTCTGTGACTTCTAATGTGTCATTCACTCCGCTCTTCTGTGCTGCAGTTCCCTTATCTGAAAAAAGGTAGTAATCCCTGGATTCCTACTGGGGTATTGGAGGTCTCCAATGAGATGTAAGAAGAAGGTGCTTTATAAACTGTAAGGTGCTGTTATTACTAACTCTGGAGCAAACTGAGGGCAGACACTTAGAGCTCCACTACTTAAATTAAAAAAAGCAGAGTAGGACTTATTCTGCAGCTGCCAACAAAGTAAAATCAGCTTTAGCATTTCTCTTTTTTATTTCAGCTTTAGCATTTAACCACACTACCCCTCCTCTGTGATTCCTTAAGCTTTATGCTTGCTTCCCTTTAGTGACACCTTTTCCATCAATCAGTCAATCAAACAAATAATTAATCCATAGGTGTTGGTACCTGCCGTGCTCAGGGCAAGCAGTTAAGCTGTTCCTGGTTTTTATGCATTTAATTATCATGATTGATACTGACCTTAATGTCCATTTCCACGTTGTGGAGAAAAGGATAAAAAGCACATAAAAACTAAAAATTAGCCATAATCTCACCACAGTAATAATAACCACACATAGGAAAATATTTTCCAAGCCTTTTGTTTCATATATATATGTAAAATTTTAATGCAAAAGTGAGGATCGTAGTCTACATACAGCTTTGTAAATATGGTTTTCTACTCAACATATCATGGACGTTATTTCCCGGTCAATAAATTCAGAGCTACATAATCATTTTTTAGTGCTTATAAGGATTTCACTGTTTGACTATTTGATATTGATTTTCATTCAGCCAATTCTCTTTTATAAACATTTAGGTCACTGGATATTTTTCAGTATTATAAATAATACTGCAACATTATTTTTTGTGCATATACCAATCTTTGGCATATTTGTTTGGTTATTTTCTCGGAGACATGCCTAACAATTGCATTTCTGCATCAAAATATGTGCATATTTTTTAAGATTTTTTGTCGATAGCCCCATTACTCCAGAAATATTTTTACCTTTCTATTTTTAATAGTGGTAAATATTTACATTTCTATTTAAAAATAACCTGCACAGGAAAAAAATAAAAAGGCAGAGAGTGTCCTGTGCAGGGTTGTTTGTTTGGCCTTTACATTTTAAAACATAATCCAGGGGTCCTCAGTCACCTCTCAAAGTCACCTTCAGGAACTGGGCCTTCAGGGTGCCCCCTTGCTGCTGATGGCCGTCCACAAAACCCATGCACAGACCCCACTAGACACCCCATACAAAATCACCTTTTGCCTCTTATTCCTGTCTCTCCCTCTCCCTCAAAGCTGTAATGCCCATGGTGAAGGTTTATCTCATCTAATATTTAGTAGGACATACTTACATCTAGGTCATTCACACTCATAAATGAGTGCCAGATAACTGGCTTAATGGGTGAACTCTCCCAATAGGCTGTGACCTGGTAAAGGTTCATTTCGATGGACTCTTTTTGGTGAAAAACTTCTCTCAGTTCTAGATATCAAGTGTAAACTACACAAGGTCTTACTGATACATATTTGGAATTTATATCCATGCCACTGATTGTCTTCCAAATTGATCACCCCTACCTCTCTCCAGGCCCCCAACCCAAATCCTAGCAATTTTTTTTTTCTGAGTGGCTACTTGTTCTGTTTTGTAGGCTAGAGTAGCCCTAATTAATAAATACTTCATTGATCACTTGTAACAATTTTCATGATGTAGAAGTAATGATTAAGATGATCGTTGTTAATTAATACTGAGCTCCCATTGTACCTGTAATACCTATTTCTTTTCCAAAAATATCAAGGAAAATCAAGATCGTAAATTTTATAATTCAGATGAAACAACAGATAATAAATGTAGAAAATGATATAGAAAATAGGTATATTCAAAATTAACACACATAAAACACCTCAACTGCCATATTTCATACATACACGCACACATATACTGCATTTTCTTTATCCATTCATCTGTTGATGGATAATTAGGTTGTTTCTTCGTTTTTATGCCTTTGCTATTTGTGAACAATGCTGCAATGAATATGAAGGTACAGAATCTCTTCAAGGTAGTGATTTTATTCCCTTCATAGAATACCCAAAGTGAGTATTACGATAGGTCTATTTTTAAACTTTTTTGAGGAAACTTCACACTCTTTTACGTAGTGAGTGGCTGTATTGCTGGTAATTTACCTTTCTATGAAGAGTTCCCAATGCTTTTCTTTTCCATACAGCCTCTCCAGCCCCTGTTATCTCTTGTCTTGTTATAATATCCATTCTATTATCAAAAAGGTGTGAGGTGATAGCTCACTGTGGTTTCTGTTGACATTTCCCTAATGATTAGCCATACACCTGTTGACTATTTGTATGTCCTCTTTGGAAAAATGTCTATTTAGGCCCTTTGTTCATTTCCTTAATTTTTTTTTCATTTTTGTTATTGAATTGTATGTGTTCCTTACAGATTTTGGATATTAACCCCTTATCAGATGTGCAGTTTGAAAATATTTACGCCCACTCCACAGATTGCCTTATTATTTTGTTGATTGTTTCTTTTGCTGTGCAGAAGCTTTTCAGTTTGACGTCGTCCTATTTGTTAATTTTTGCTTTTGTTGCTTGTGCTTTTGGTGAGCTTTCCGCCTGTTTTCTTCTAAGAGTTTTCTGGTTTCAGGTATTACATTTACATCTTTAATCCATTTTGAGTTCGTGTTTATGAGTAGTGTAAGATAGGGATCCAATTTTATTCATTTGCATGTGGATATCCAGTTTGCCTAACACTAGTTTCTGAAGACTCTATCCTTGCCCTATTGATTATTCTTGGCTCCCTTGTCAAATATTAATTGCCTTTATATGCATGAATTCATTTTGGGGCTCTTGATTCTGTTCCATTGGTCTATGTGTGGGATATGTACCATACCATTTTGATTGCTATAGCTTTGTAATATATTTTAAAATCAAAAATGTGATTCTTCTAGCTTTGTTCTTTATTCTCAACATGGTTTTGGTTGTTTAGGGCCTTTTTTCCTGTGAGTTTTAACTTTTTAAAAAAAAATTTCTTTGAAAAATGTTATTGGAATTTTGAGAGGGATCAAACTGAATCTATACATGGCTTTGAGTAGTATGGGCATTTTAACAATATTGATCCATACACCTGGAATATCTTTCTACTTATTTGTGTCTTCTTCAATTTCTTTCATCAATGTTCTATTCTTAATTGTCAAGGAATCCTTAGGGGACTTGAGCTGTTTGTAGTATTTGTAGATTTTTCACAAGGTATTTATTACTAAAATTTATTCCTAAGAGCTCAATCTAAGTCATAGTTTTTAGTTTTGTTAGTTCTTTTGTGTCCAGCCTGGGTAAGAGAGAATAGGAGTTTGGGATATTAAAATATAACATAATTATCTTGACTAATAATAATGCAAGTGACCAGAGGGGCAAATATGGCTTTTATATATATTGTAAGAGATATTATAATAGGTAAGATATTATTATTAATACTTTATTTTGTTGAAAATGCACTTTAGAGATGGCAGTAGCAGCCATAGAATACTAAGTGCCTACCTGTCAGTGGGTGGCTGACATATTAAATATCTGAAAATATGGAAGTGCCTTTGGAATTGAGCAATGGGCAGAGGCTGGATGAATTTTGAGAAACCTAAATTGTCTTGAACAGACTGTTACTAGAAATATGGATGTTAATGACTCTGCCTTTGAGGACTCGGAAGAAAGTGAAAAGTGTGGTAGAGAAAACATATATCACCGTAGAGAATACATAAATTGTCATGAACAGGCTGCTGGCAGAATTATGGACATTGAAGTCATTGTGGCTGAGGGCTCAGAAGGAAGTGAGGAATGTGTCATTGAATATTGTAGGAAAGGAAGCCCTTGTTATATAGATGCAGAAAGTTTGGAGAATTATGTTCTACAAGTATGTGGGAAGAAATCTGGTTTCTTCTTGCTGCTGATAGTAAAATGTGAGAGGAAAGAAATAAATTGAGGGAAAACTAATAGACAAAAAGTAACTGTGACTCCACGACTTAAGAAATCTTTAGCCTATCCAGATTGCTGAAAAAGCTAAAATTAATAGATTCACTGTCAGGAAACTACCCTGGGAAAAAAAAAAACAACGAGGTGTGACTGGAAACCTTTTCTTGAAACTAGGAAGATCAGAAGGTCAGAGTATTCATTCACAAAAACGTCTCTTTGTAAAGATTAATTATGTGACTTCTAGATCCCCTCATTTGGTCAGCAGAAGCCAAATAGACATGAGATTACCTAGAACAGGCCTGTAAAAAAGCTTCTTGTCTAATTGGGTGATGTATACAGGAGACCCACAAAGTTTTTGGTAGTTTTATATCAGCAGAAACACTGTCAGCTTGAACTGAAAGAGACAGAGAGAATACGAAATGAAAGAAGATCATCAAATCCCCAAAATTCTATAGGCAGGAAATGGATTGAGAAAATGACTCAACTACAAACATGTGCTGTCTTTTATGACAAATCAAGGCTTCCTGGTGTTCCTACCTCCGTCAGATTAATTTTGATGACTTGGGATGTGCCACTCCTCAGCTGAAAAGTTGATAGTGGATCCCCTCAACCTGGCAGGTAATGTCTCAATCTGGCAGGCGAGGCTCTTTCCAATCTGTGCCAACCTGCATTAACAGCTTCTATTTCAGAAAAAACACGTTTACGAAAGTCTTCCATGACTACTGCCTATCACAACTTCTAGACATGTTCTCATGCCATTTATAAACTCCCCAATCTTCCTTCTCTCATTCTTTAAGTCACACTTCATAAATCTTTTCTTGAGATAGTACTAGCCCTCTTCAATTAAAGCCTCAAATTTTAAGACAAATTAATCACTAAATTACCCTTTCTTACAAAAATTTCTATCTCACTCAGAAACGAGAATCTACTCCCTGTGTTTTGCCCTGGTTTGTAAATTTTATGGGAGTGAAGATTTTGTTTGTGTAGAATAGACCCCCGTCATCCTCCTGACACTTCCCATTATGCGTGACATCTGAAAGTTGTTAAATGTGTTCTTTGGTAGTTCTTCATGACTATGGACAATGTTTATAACTCCACTAAGTTTCCAGGTTAAAAAAAGAATTGTGCACTTGAAATCTATGTAACCTTATTAACCAATGTCATCACTATAAATTTAATTTAAAAATAAATAAATAAATAAACAAACAAATAAATACTTTTAACATTCTTATCACTCTAAAGAAATATACTCCCTGAGGCCATGAATAATATCTTACTTATTTTTTTAACAGTACTTGGCTGAGGTCTAATTTGCTTTCAGTAAAATGTTAAAGTCACCTCTGTAACTTTTTATTTATAATTATCTTCTTGTTCAAGATAAAACCATTTCTGTTCGCTCCAAACATTTTTTTTTTTAGTGCCCTCAGAGGAAACCATTATTTTGATTTGTAGTCCATATAGTTAGTCTCTTCTTAAATTTCATGGAGATGAAATGATAGAATATGTACCCTTTTGTGTCTGCCGCCTTTGGCTTAATATCAGGCCCAGCGGGGCCGTACTCAGCGTACCTCTCTCATCTGATCTCCCTCTCAGGTACTACTGTTTCCTCATTACTGTTGTTTTTTGTAATTGTCAAGATTTTATTAGATTTCCCAGGATAAAGAAACCTTATGACAAATTCCTTAGATTACCTTGGAGTTTGTAAAAAAGAAAAACAGAAGATGTTTGCATTAATTCTATTTTTATAATGCTCTGCAGCTGCTTCTTTACTTCGTGGTTAAAGAGAAATATAAAGTTACAGAAATCATATAAAGTGACAATTACCATAGATGATTTAACATATACTGTGTTTTATTTTAAATACCATGTCATAATTGATTTCTTTGTATTTTTCTAGTTAATAAAACCAACTTCATCTTAAACCCATCTACAGTATTTGTTCCTGAGATGTATTTTTATGTTACCTTCTACATTTATAGCAAATCCATGCAATATTAAACAACTGGTTCCCCCAGAGTGCCTGGGTAAACCTTCATTTCTGTAAAATGACAAAAGACTTTTGCTTCCCAATGTACCTTATACTTTTTTCCATTTTTTTTAAAGTAGCAGACTTGAAACTAGAGAGCTTACAAGATTCAATAGATTATGAGAAGACTCTGTGTAGGAGTGGGTAAGAAAGGACAGTGGTCAAGTAGTTATTTATTTGTTGAAAGTAGAATATTCCACAGACTCCTTGGATGCTCAAAATAAATTGGTTGGTTTTCCCTTCATACATCTACCAAAAACATAAGAGGTGTGTTCAAAAGAGTTTAGATATAAGAACCCAGGAATATATTACTGTGTATGGACACAGAAAATGAGTAATGGAAAGTGTATTCTGTTTTAATTTGCTCCTGCAATTTCTGTTATTGTGAATTTACTTACTTCTTGAACATTTATTAGACATTGCTTTGCTATAACTTGGGATAGAATAAGATATGCTGGTATTTAGATCCATTTTTTAAATCTATTTTGTAAGAGAAGAACACTGGTATTAGAAAAGCCCAAAGCATTAGAATGCACATTGCTTTATGAATGACCACGTCTAATATAAACTGACTTCCTCGTAATTCTGGACCTGGGACAAGCCTTCTCCATTCCAGCTGCTGTGTTATGTCGGCAGGTGAGGGTAGTGAGGGTAATGTATTTTTATGGCACTTTCAGCCTGGTAACTGTAATTCCTTGAGGTTACCGTAATTATAAACTATGTGAAAATGAGGAAGGGGAGAGGAAAGCAGGGGCCTCTGGAGAAGATGGGGAGACTGTATGGAGATTGTGGAGGAGGCCAGGAGAGAGTCTGTGGGCCCTGGGTGGCATTTCTAGTGGAGGGAGACAGCGAGGCCCAGGAAGGGGGAAGAGAAGTCTGTAGCCCTGATGGGAATTTTCTTGGTGACAGAGTTCTGAAGAAGGGACTTTGGTCAGACGTGGCTGCTGTTGTCCTTAAAATCACTTTTTATTCTAGGTATCACTGAAATACACACTGTCCTAGGAAACACAGGGAAGTAAATTTGCTAAGAGTAGGTAAGTGTTCTTAAAACATACACACACACACAAATGGTAACGAATATGTTAATTATCTTGATTATGCTAATCATTTCACAATGTATACGTATATCAAAACATCATGTTGTACACACCTTAATATATACAGTATTTATTTTTAATCATCTGCAATAAAGCTGGAAAAAAGAAAACAGAGAGGTAATAATATACAAATATTTTTAGGAATATTCAAGAATGTAGAGGAGTAGGTACCTTTGTTCCAAAGAAACCAGTTACATAATTAATAGCACAGCAAATGTCCACCATTCATTTTTGTATTGCCCTTTGGATAGGGGACCAAATCAATATGCATCCTTTTAATATATTTTTTTCAGATTCTGTCTAGTCCCAGTCCTACTGAGGAAAATGAGGCAGCCTTCTACATTCATTACACAGTAAGTGGTCATTCCAGACAAGGGGACTGACGGAGCAGCTTCAGGATCTCTGCTTTGGGGGCCTTTCAAGTCTTCATTCAAGCTGCTTTATTGTAGCCTTCCTTGAGGCATTCGCCTAGTTTAAAAGGAGAAAAATCAAACAAACATAGCTATTCTCTTCCAAATGAAATTGTCTTCCAAATAAAATGGAAACAGATTTCTTCTCTTTCCATCTCTTTTCATCCAACAGGATGTTAAGCAGCCTATAAGATCTTGTAAGAAACTAGTTTTCCTTTTTGAAAAAATAATACATTTTCCTTTGATAGAGTAAGTGAAGCTGCAGTTAAGGTTTCGTATTGTCCAGCTGAGCTGAAAAATACGAATCTGTTTCATTTTCTCACATATCTACATTCGGAGGTTTTGACTTTTAAGGAGGACGGGAAAATCACAGCCTGTAAGAGAATCCTTCATTACTAGAAAATTATTATAAACACACATGTGCACACACAATGGGGAGTATTATTTTGTTAGAAACTGAATGTCCTTTTTTAAAAAAATACTTTATCTGTTTTGAATGTACATTTTTAAGTGGCTTATATTTGGCCTTCTGCTGATAGATTTCATTCCACTAGGACTTTTCAATAAATACTCATTCTTTGCTTCCTGAGAACTTTTATAACCTAGTTTTTCTGTAATTCCTCTAAAATCAGAAATAAAGCTCTGAAAGTTAGACAGTAAATTGAATCAATAACCTAAAGCTCTGGTGATGTACTCCAGGGAATACATTGTTTTTTTTTATTGGAAGGCATGAGTTTTCTAAAAACAGTTCCTCTGTCTACATAAGTATCTATGCATGTGACATATGGCACTGTGAATATATCAGGTTACCTTATTACCATGGGTTACAAGTGGCAACATGTGCACTGAGCTGAATCCTCCTTGGATTTTAATATTCTCACTGTAAATTATATGCTGGGAGATCAGAAGATGTGACAATGAGCTAGTCTGGCACAGGTTATGATATTTTAATGGTCATCCTTAATGACATATATATATATATATATATATATATATATATATATATATATAATACCACCAGTGGAAAAAATGGATAAAGAAAGCATGATGTATATCTCAATAGAAAAAAGAAAGAGAAATTAGTAAGCCTGGCTTCTCCCTGTGACTCACTTTCCCTTGGCCATAACTTTGGGTTCTCTCTGTGACAATACAATGAACAAGGTTCTTGCAGGTTTCTGCAGCTAGGAATGTAGCAGATGGTAAACAATAAAGGCTATGCATGGACAAGAATGGGCCCCCTCTCTGTAATGAGAATTTTAATTTAGGGGAAGTACCCTATTAGGTTGGTCGTTCCACTTATTAAAGTGAATATAGTCATTTTTCATTCTCATGGGTATTTTTGTGGAATACACCCATTGTATCCTCTTGGCCTTGGGAATAGAACCCTTCTGAATGAAGGAGAGAAGACTAAGGGCAATATCATTGAAAATTAGAAATTATTTCTCCTAGTAATTTGCATGCACATAGCTTTCCATTATTCATGAGCTGCTTCTTTAGTTTTGAATGATCGGTGTCTTTGCTGTTCTTTCTTCTCCCTTCTGTTTCCACCATGTTGGCATTTCACTGCTCATTAATAATTATGGGAAGGAAAAGGGAATACATTACTTGATAATCACATCCATCAGTTCACGATTTTTCCGCTGATATAAAAGTCCTGGTGGCATTTTCTGAAAGGTAGATACTAATGGCTGAACTACCAATGAGAGGTGGGGATTGAGTTTGTGATTATTCTCCCTCATTAGCATAGAATGTGATGGTCATCTGGCTTTCACAAGGCATTGTAAATACCTCAAACAAACATTTATAGGAAATAGAAACATTACATCTTTGCATTTTCTATTTTGAAAAGAGATGAAGAATAGTTTTAGTAGGGCAAAAACAGAATAGAGAGTGTTCAGATATGTCTTATGTCTAGCTCCAGTATCAGTTCTGTGCACATGCAAGGTGGGTAACTGCAGGTAATGGCAGGAGAGTGGCTGGCACAGTGACCCAGATGTGGAAAGGGGCATGGCCTTTTGGGAAAAAAGCGGGATCCTGCAGGCTGAGTGCAGAGCAGACAGGGGTGATAGGTAGGGAGCGCTGAAAGAGCAGTTGCAAACCAGGCTAAGGTGTTGGGCTTTGCCCAATAAACAGTAAGTGCCTTCAAAAGTGTTTAAAACTGATTTTGGAATTTCTTTTTTCTTTTTCAAAATCAGTAAAAATATCCTTTAGGTCAAAGAACATGGCAGTGTTTTACAAGAAATGAGTCAATTGACTGGCTGTGACTGTTCCCCATAGTAGAGTTTAAAGCATATCTACAGAGCATCATCTCTTAGTCCATCAGGCCCTCGTAGGTGGAGCTAGGAGTCACACCTTGGTCTGTTACTTCCAGAGCTGAAGCTTGACCACCACATTGTACCACGAAGGTACGCCAGCTGTAGCAGTCTGAGAGGAAGGAACAGTCCAGTGGGGATTATGTTACAGGACAAACTACATTTTATCTTCATTATTATTAATAACCATGGTGATTGTCTTTCTACCTTATGGGCTTTATTGTCTTCAACGTGCTTTCAAGTACATTATATCTCTTGATCCTTACAATGGCCCTGTTAAGTAGGCAAGAATTTTAAATTACAAAGTTATTTCTGGGCTCCCAATTATCTGTGCAATTAATCCTGGTTACATATGCAGTACTCTCATTTGTATTGTCTTAAAAATTATAATGAACAGTTTGCCCTTCTTTCTTTCCAAAATAGTTTAAAATTCAGGACAGGTTGTTGAAATTCTCTCCAAAAGAGTGGGCTTATTTAAGCATTGCATTTTTCTCAGATTTAGAACCTCCGTTCCACATCAAAATAAAAGCTCAGATGCCACGAAGAATCATTTAGAACAAGGCACTCCATCCTTAGCACTCCTTAATTACAACTGGATAAGGTGTCACACTTGGAAATCCTTGGAGAGTAGGCAGGTGATGTGCTACATGTGTTTATTTATCTAAAACAATTTAGCAATTTCCAACCGTATCCACTCTGGTTTGCCTGTCGTGGGGCATTTTCCAGGGCTCTTTGATTTGGCCTCCATCAGATTTTCTTTTCACGTCAACTTATCCTCCAACCAGCACACCAACTTTTGTCACTCTTGTTGCTGAGCCAGAAGTTGCCCACGCCCCTTGAGCAAATTAAAGATAATGCTGTAAAGTACATGTTTCACATTCCAGTCTGCCGCAGACTAACCTCATTGGTATGAAATTCAGACCCCTTCTTATTAAAACGCTGTTAAATATTCTCTTCATTTTCAAGACAAATATGAGCAGAAACAAAACCAAACATGTACTGTATTAAAATCATTGATTCACAATATTTAAATTTTCAGCTAGCCTCCAATTAGCAGGCTTTCCAATATTTGAACAGAAGACCATTTTAATGTAATTACAAACACATTTTAGGCATCTAAATTTTTTGCATAATTAGTTCCCTATTAAACTATTTATGTAGCCCTTTTTCCATCAGAAACAGAGAAAGCAGAACAATTTTATTCCTTACTGTTACAATAATTATCTATGCAAGTAGAACAGCATATTAATAGAGTATAATTTGTTTACATTTAAAAGAAAATTGTGTTAGATTAGCATAGCAAAAGACTATTTCCATATCCAGGCAGTAATATGCAGGCCTAATAGCAATTTACAGTGTAGTTAAAGAATATTATTAATAAAGTAATACAGTGTAATTCTGTTTGCCTCACCATATTTCACAATGTCCTTAATTACAGCTAATTCCATCGAGACTAATTTGGGTGTTATTAAGCAGTAGACACCGGAATCTTAAATACAACCTTTTCTAATAATGAATTTAGAAGTTACCACAGAATTGGTTCTTATAAAATATAGGTACAAGATGAGTATTTGTATTTTCTCCCCAGGGTGAAATCTATAAATATGCACATATGTGACTGATATCCAGAAACATGCTTTTCTGGATCCAATGCTTTGTTTAACCACTCAATGAGAGGTTTATTACAAATAAATAGAGTTAGGGTAAGATGGGGATAGAGGATAGCAATTAGGTAGCAATTTAGACTAGTAATCTAGATTTCTCGTAGGTGAAAATTTTCACTTCTGAGTGGCTTAATGTTTTTTCAGCTGAAGCAATGATTGAAGTGGCTATACCACATAGTATGTTCGTGTTTCTCTCTTGTGGGAAATTGACAATAATACCTCCTACTCATTAAATATCTGCTTTTCACCAGGCACTGTGCCGGATATTACGCATATATTCTTATCAGTCCTTAGGGCAAGGTAGGTAACATTTCATCCATTTCCAGGTGGGTAAACTGAGTCTCAGAGTTTTTAAGGGATTCACTAGAGGCCACACAACTAGGAAAGAGTCAGTGAAGATTCTAACCAAGACCTAGTATAGCTTCAAAGCTCAGACTTTACAGATATCATGCTGTTTCCTTCTCAGGACGTACACCTTTGATCTATTGAAAAGTGGGTTTGAAAAGAAGTGTCTAGGCTTTGTTGCCCCTTTTGGTAATGCTTCGATATAGTCTCCCGGTTTTGAATGAAGTATAGTTGTGGAACTAGGTAATAAGTCTTTCTGTGACAGCTGTAAGAGTCAATAGGAGCAACAATATGGTAATGCGCAGATTTCTTCTTTAAAACGTGTTTATTAATACAGTTTTTTTTTAAAGCGAGTAAAATTACTGTGGCTAGATTTCCAACTAAAATGAATTTCAGTACTGCTGTTGTCTCGGTCTGGCTGACCGAAGAATCGGAATAGGTCTTTGAAAAGCAGAGGCCCGACACTGATAATGTTTGAAAATTCTTTGATGTTTAAAAGGCGCAAAGCAATAAATACTTAATTTTCAGGTTGCTAATGAACGTGCTTGAGATTTCGCGCTTTGCTCAGACTGTGCTCGTCTGCTCTATCACCTGATGGTCAAGTACATTTTGTGAACTTGTCTGTTGTTACCTCGTTATGCATCCTTCAAGGTTTGGAAGCTTTTAGTGGGCACTGCTGATTAAAGGACAAGGGAATTATATCTGGACTAGATGGCAAGGAGAAGCCGTTCTCAGATGAGGCCACTAGACCTGAAGCCAGGGAAACAAAGCTGGCTCTGCTGGATGGATCTGCCGCTGACTACCTGTGTGGAATCAGGCAAGTCACAACTTCTCAGGGCTGTGCTGGTCAATGGAATGCTCTGAAATAATAGGGACACTGCATATCTGTGCTATCAAATATGATAGGTGCTACCCACACATGGCTGTTGAGCACTTGAAATGTGGCTAGTGCAGCTAAAAAAAATTTAATTTTCCTTTCATTTTAATACATTTAAATTTAAATAGCCACATGTGCCTAATAGCTAATTTTTAGAGTCCAGTCACAGAGCATCAACCACCATGCTCATAAAATATTCATAAAAACAACCTTTCTAAATATTTCAGAGTATACCTGTGGACTTAAATAATCTCCTATATGTACTGTGATTTGTAAGCTCTAAGGCACCCTTCAAGTATAAGTCATTCATTTTAACAATAACGATAAGAACTATAATGAAACCAATAATTGTCACTGCTTGGACATAAGTAGAAAATCCCACAAAGTAGAAAATCTCAAGTTACTAAGCTTAGACTTTATCGTCTTCTACTCTTCTCTTTTCTATAGTTGTGTTGATCCGTGATTGCACACTTCCTAGGGGCAGATGGTAGTCATTGCAACTTAATTATGTATACTATGGGGGGACTTAAGTAGATAAAAAGGCAGGGAGTCCAGAGAATTAGGTTCTAATTGTAACTCTGCCATTGACTAATTGTATAATCTTGGCTTCAGCTAAACCTCTGGGAGCCAATTTTCTTTAAGCTTTGACCAAGGAAGTTCTCTTAACAGTTTACAGGCTCATAAAATGTTAGTGAGAAAAGGGACCTCAGAGATCATCTTGACCGGTCCCTTTCTTTTTCTAGGTGATGATTCTGAAGCCTAGATCTGGTAAGTGACTTGCCCAAGGTCACTAGACTAGTTGGTGACAGAACTGGGTTTAAGGTAGAGGTCTTTGCACCCTTTTTGCTGTGTCCCCTGCTGCTACTGTAGAACTCAAGGGTGGGGGAGCCACGGTTTTAAGCCCTTGAAGATACGTAGCAAATCAGTGATCACGTATCCCCACAGGACTTAATCAAAATTCTATAAGAGCCATATAAACCCTACTGTAATTAGCTTAGCACCATGAGGTAGATTCGTTCATGGAGCACACATTCCATTAACTAGCTGTGCAATTCAGCTTCCACATTTGTAAAAGGCTGGGGTTGGATGAGTCAATCTCCAAGGTCCCATCCTGCTTTGAAAGTCTGTAACTCCAAGATGTATGCACTGAATTTTTAAAAATTGTAAATGACTTCCTGTTTTATTTATGAGAGTAGTTTCTGCAAATATTTGAAGAGCAATGACACACGTGTGTGTGAGTCATGTTGTTCTGTCCACAGATACCCTGTGGTTGGTGTCCATGTGGATCCGCAGGATCCTTGTGGTTACTGCCGAGTTCTAGAAGGGCCTGGAATCCCCAGGTTAGCAGGGCTGGTCTAGGGAGGCCTTTTCTCTTGGAACAAAGATGGAAACAACCAACACTTAATTTTTTTTTTTTTAGTTCTCTGGCATATTTATGTCTTTTTCCCCCCATGCAGGTTGTTAAGGCTTCCTGCCATCATTTTATATTTTTGATTAAAAATTTCGAGTAAATACTAAATGTACAATTCAATATTCAGGGTTTCTGTATTCTGTATTCATAGCATACAGAAGGGTATGCTATGAAAAGACCTGTCCCCAGGCACTGCTGTTAACAATTAGCTCAACAACCATAGCATTTGTCCTGGGCTGAAGGGTTGTCTGGGACACGGGACTTTTGGTGATAAAACTGAAATCTCCTGAGCAAACAAGAACAAATCTGTCACCCTAGCAGGTTTCCTGATGCACCCACTATGTCATGCCCTGGCACCAAACTTTCACGGGGGCCACTGACACAAAATCCCAGTAGGTATGAAGCAATATGTTTTTAATGTTTCTCTCCAGGTGACATCTTGAGGGAAATAAAACTCACCACTCAGAAGATGAACATCTCGAGGTCTGTGAAGATTTCTTATTCAATAGGTTTTAGGAGAGAAAGGATCGAGTTGAAAACCAGACCAACTCATTCAAGGGCTAGGGGGTTAAAGTGCTAACCTCCATTGTACAACTAGTGACCTCTAAAATATTGGGAAGATTTTATTCATGAGCAGAGAGAATTATTACTTGTTGATGAAGCCAGCCTCCTTAGGAAAAGTCACTTAATATTCATTTGTGACAAGACTTGAGAATAGACTAAGATTGACTTCTGTTTCCAATGAAGATTGGAAAGAAGTGACGGGCTTGAGCTGACAGGGTGAAAAACAAGATGACCTATAGCTCCTTTTCACTTCCAATTTCTGTGAGTGTTTGGAAATAATGGTCATGCTTTCTGCTTCTGAAAGGTGAGTTACTCATTCTAGAATGTGAACGACGTGCATTTGTTAGGACTTTTCCCCCCCAATGAGTTTTTCTATCTACTTTTTTGAATGCATATTTTAAAAAAAGATATGTTATTGTGGAACACAATGCCTTTCAAATTCTACCTCTTTTTTTATTGGAAATAGATATAATTTTATTTTTTCTTCTTATTGAATTGTATAATTTCATCTATGCAAATCAGTACGTTTTATGGAATGGCCATCATGGCTAAGGCACTCGTCAGAGGGCTGCAGCGAATACCAAAAGTGCATAAGAGATTGCCTGCCCTCAAGGAGCTTAAACTTAGTTTCAGTGAGATGAGCACCACAAGAGTGGCAGGAACCAGCAACACGACACAATTGCTACAAAGAGAGTTGAATAAAGAAGGGTTATGACCTTTAACTGATGAATAGAAAGAACTGCATAAGACAGAAAGAATGTTTGAAATGGGTCTGAATGATAAATAAAATTTAACAATCATAAGCATTAAACTTTAGGTTCAGGGACTGTGATAAATATTGTTGAACTGGGGAGTCTAGAGTTTTAGGGAGGCTCTGATATGGGCCGGAGCTGGAGTATGGAGACACATGAAACACTAATGGGGAGTGCGCCTTCTAATTCCTCAGGCAGGGGGAGTAACGGCAGATTTCAGAGCGTGACACACCCAGATGTGCATCTTGAAGGTCACATTGGTGCTGGCTGGCAGCATGAATTGAACTGAGAATAGAAAAGAGACAAGAGACAAGGAGAGAAGGCAGGAAGTGACGAGAGTCTCGACAAAGGTAGTAAGAAGAAAAGGAGGGAACACCAGAACAATGTGGTTAAAAATCTTCATGACGGGAGAGTGTGATTAACTAGAAGTCAAAGGTGACTCCAACATCAAGCCTTGATGAGCACATGAGGTGATACCAGAGAGTCGTGGGGGTCGGGGGAGAGAGACGAAGAGTTGAATCCCTTTGACAGTTATTTTTATTTGTATCTCTTGAAGTTGGCATTTTCCTTCACATTTTTCTATCTAATGTCATTTTATCTCTAATTTAAAGAAAAGTTTTTTCTTTCTTTTTAAAAAATTCCTAATAGCCCCTTGAAGGTAGGATTTTGTTGGACTCCTTCTCTTAGTACTTTGCTGTACTGACCCTTGGTGATACACAGCTAAGCGGCTCAACATTCGCATCGTACTCATTTGTGGGCTGTGCTCCTTCAGCTTCCCTTTTACTCCATGCAAAGTATCAAATAGTTTCTCAGAATGTCAGTGGGGGAGCCAAGGGAGGGACAGCAATTACACATGTAATATTACAACATTGTCCTGGTACTGCCTACTTTGTTCCAACAGGAAAAAACGGTTATATGTAATGGCGTGTTGGCCTGGGTCAGCATCAGTCTCATTGATCCTGGGTTATCTCCTGAGCTATCGAGGCTGCAGCCCTGCCAAATCAAACTGTCTAAGTTCAAGTCAAAATGTGGAGGCTTTCCAAGACTCTTGGGAGCACAAATAATTTTATTTCCCTTCCTCTCCTAGACTGATGAAATATTCCGTCGGTCTGATAGCAAAAGCGTTGTTGTCCCAGATAAAGGCAGGGGATACTCCCTGACGGCAGCTCTTAAGCTGAAATCTTATCAGTCACAAGGGTGGCAGGAGACCTACCAGCTCTCATCCTGAGTGAATCAAATTAGGTGTTTGTCGTTCTTTCCCTAGCTAGCAGGAAATTAAGTTTCGCTGAAGCATTTGGGTCATACCCTTGGTATCTAAGGGCGATCTCCCTGTAAGATAACTTTACAGTATTCAGTGGCTTTGGGGCATTACTTTTAGACTCATTTTTTCGTAGCACCAACATGTTGAAGGCAGCTTTGATGTTTTCCGCAGCCGCTTCACTTTCAGGGTCAGCATTATTGTGGTCACGTGTGCTAACCCTGCAACGTGTCAGAGGAGAATCTGGAAAAAATTGTGTGGCTGTTTGCTCAAAAGCAATCAGTTTTATTTTTTCAAGTGAGTATTGTTTTAACTGTAAAATAGTATCCAGCTCTGACAGGCGTTAAGTAGTAGTGGCAGCCTAATCCTACATGGAAACACCAAGATTAATCTGCCTGCAAAGTGATTGCTCTCTACAAATGTGTTTTCTTCATTCACGTTTTCTTTCCTCTTCACCAATTACTTTCCAGCTGTTACTAGGTCCAGCAGGAATCTGGCCTGGTTTTCTTTTTACCCTGTTGCATATCTGGGATTCACATCTTCCCGTGGCATATTCTTAAAACAAGTTAAGAGACTCTTGGTATGTACTCTAACATGCAACACATTAGGCAAGGCATTCTACAATTCCTGTGTAATGCAAACTTGCAATATTTCATTCTAAAGCTCTGCTATCTCTAGCTAGAAAAATGATTTTAGACGGATTCAAAGTGGGGGAAAATCACAGATTGATTGGAGAACTAGCAAATCAGTTGACTGTCTCTCTCTGAGTTTACACTCTCCAGCTCACACCTGAACTCCACATGGTGTTCATGGCCAGTTGCTAAAATTGCTCCCCCTGCCCCCCTCCACTGTCCAAACCTATCAGAAGAGGGAATCGGTAGCTGTCTCTACCATTCATCCATTTATTTCCTCTTTAGTTGATTCTGTATGAAAGAACCTTCATGAACACCAAGCTTACATTCTAGAAGTAAAATTCAGAAAACGATGAGATTATCTCTGTGTTGTATTAGTGCACATGTCTGAAGCTTTGCAGGTTATGGAGCATCCACATTTGACTGATGTGATGAAATAAAAAATATTTGCATTGACCATTTCCCTGTTTATTTCTCATATTCCTGACTTCCTGAGAAAGCAGCAATTATTGTCACGGAGGATTCATGTGAATATTAGAAGGTCCTAGGTTTATGGAACTCTACTGGCCTCAGGGTTGCTAGGAAGTTTGTACTTCCATTTTTATTTATTTTTTTACACTTGTACTTTTCAGTTCAGTCCAAAGTTGCCTAGTCAAATGTAATCTTTGTGCTTACAAATACATTCAAATAGCTTGCTACTGTTTGTCACAATTTTCATTTGGGCCCTTAGAATCTTGCTTTCTTTTTTGTAAAAGCCACATTTTACATTCATAAACCGTTGCATGTTGCTCATTTAACCCTTTTCCCACGCTCCACTCCAAATGCATTACGGAGTGACCCCGCATGTCAGCACTGCGGCATTGTACAGTAAATAGAATGTTTTGCTTCATAAATCAAGCATAGAACTTATAGCCAACTTCAGCATAAAAAAGTCACTGAAATAATATGGCCCAGCTGCAGGAGATAGACATTGTATTCATAAAGCTAGCCTTAAATTACTGACATTTAAATCCAGATTTGACAAAACTAAGACTATTTTGGGAGGGTTCTGAGTAATCCTCATGAAATTCCAAATTTCTCTTTTGTTGTTTTGAGGGAGATTCATTTTCAAAAGGAGGAGGTTTAGATTGTGTCCTCTTCACCCTATCTTCAGTGGTACCAGAAAGGGGCACTGGGGTGGCCAGTTTACCCGATTATACAAGTCACTTTTCAAATCAACAACTTTTCCTTTGGGAAGCTGCTTTCTGGGCACACAGTTCTCCTTAAGAGTGTCCATCAGCAGCAAAACGCAAAGGTGATCTGGAAAACACAGGCTGGGATTTCGTCCCATGTAAATCAGATTGAGCACTAACGTCTCATTGAGGGTGTCCAAAGATAGAAATTAATTTTATTTCAAGCAGCTATTTGTAGTTTTCTGTTGGGAAAAGAAAGAAGAAAGTCTAAAAGCCCAACAATTGGCCAGACTTCCAGCTTTCACTTTCCTTTGATCATCTTTCTTCATAGGTATAATTTTAGCATTCAAAATTTAAAAAATACACCAGAAGAATGTACATTTACAATGCTCTGGCCAAAAGCATACTTTGAAAAGTCACCTATAATGGGAAGACCTTGTTAATGAAGAATTGTGAACACACCAGCTAGTTAAGTCATAATCTCTAGAGCCAATATGGTTTGCTCAAATAAATTAAAACCACTATATTTTCCCATTAAATATCACTCTCCCCATCTCCAAAAAAAAAGGTTGATTTTTAAAGCGCAAAACTAAATGCTTATAACAAATGTATTTACAACACTATAAGAATTAATGAGAAATGGGAAACACTAATGTTTGTATTTTATCTTTCATGCAAGGGGATTAAAACCCATTACCACTCTGTTAAAAGCATTTATCTGCTAACTGTAAAATGAGTTAGACGACATTTTTTTAAATTTAATGTCCTCACTACAGGTAATTTCTTTGTTCACCCGAGATAGAAGAGTCCAACTAAATTATGTTCTGGCATAAATTGCCTTCTGGAATTCAACTACTTCTTTTGGAAAGTAGCAGTATCTTCAAATTAACCTCAGTTAACACGAATGGACTAAAAAAATTGTTCAAAAATTTATGTAGTTCAAAAATTGTCAGATTTGTTGAAATGAATAATGTGTTTGGATTTTTGGAAGACCTTTACAAATTTTGAACCTCCTGCAGTTCCATTTGGTGTAAAGAATTATACTATAAACAAGGGGCTCCATCTGTACTTTTGAAATAACTATTCAGCTTTCCATTTCAGTGCTCAGACAAATTGACACAAGAAACTGAAAAGCAGAAGTTAGTGTTCAGAGAAGTTCAAGAGTAAACATTTAGTCAATTCGTCTGCTGGGATTGAGAGAGATTCAGTGCAAAAGGGCCCAGGATTCTGAAGTTAGGTCCTAGACTGGTAGTGAAGATTCTCCGTTGCCTCAGGTCACGTGCAAAATATGCATCTGCTCCTAGGGTACCCTTACGATTTCCGGGTATTTTGTACAAATTTTCTGACATTTATGAATGAGGAAGATGTTTATGTTAAAATTTTATTTATGAACTTTCATGTTTTTTTCTGGTCCTTTTCACTGATGACTTCGGCCCCAATTTGGTTTTCTTATTTCACCAAGGGGCTAAGAAATGGCATTTGTAGGAAGAGGAATAAGATGATAATGGGTGTTAGAAACCTCTCTCATAGGGCTCAGCAAGACAAGGTAGAGAACGCTGTTTTAGTCATATTACTTTTCAGTTCAGCTCCACAGGAAATTACAGATCACCGCTGCACAAGGTTTTGTGATAGGTGTTCTGCAATCTGCTCATAGCAGGAGCTGTCATTTTTAAGCCAAAGTTTAAGGTAAATGTAAGTGGAGGTGGTGTAAGAAAGCAAGATTCACCTAAAACATCTGGCACATGTCATTCTCTGGACTTCACATTCTTTTGTCCTCAGTACTTTCTATCTGGGGCCTGTTGCTCAACGATTCAAGGATTCATAGCCTCGTCCCTGTCTCTCTGTTTGTGCTTGAGAGTAATGCATGTCCCAGTCAGATATGCATCCTCACAGTGTCTGCATGAAACTTTGCGCATCCCTTCGCGAGCCCACTCTCACGCTGCTTGCCTTTTTAGTAATGCGCTTTCTTCTCCTTTGGCATTCTCTACATGCTAGCTCTCATTGTTGGCCTCAGGTATGGCTCCCGTTCTGGGTGTAACCTGAGCCTGCAGCATTGACCCTGGGACTGTGCTCTCTTCTGACCCCCTGTAGCACACATGGTCCTTATCATTCATTGGGAATGCATTGTGCATAGCCTGGCATCATTAGCTCTCTTGTAATCTGTATAGTTTTCTCTCTGATGAGATCATATCATCTCTGAGAAATTAGGATGCCTCTTAGGACCCTCTGGCCTTAGTACTTAGTAGCCTTTCAATGACAGCTGGCCGATTTAGCGATGAAGCATGGTATGGAAGTCTGAAAGAACGATGAGCTGACGCAATGTATTCCCATGGCAGTTAATCCATGCAGATGTGTGGTGGATCAAAATCATGAGACTTCGATAAGACGAACTGATGCAGCATTATCTTTCAGATACAGAGACAACTAAATTTAAACCTCTCCGAAGTGCTGAATGCAAAAAAAATCCCCATAAATTCTGATAAAGGTGGTTTATTGCAGAAATACCATTAAATTTCTCAAGGCCTGCCTTTCTCAGGGAACACTATAGTGTGACCACAGTACATGCTTCTAAGGTCACTTAGAAAGTCATCATTTTAATAATCCCTTTAACAATTGGATTATCTCCACCCAGTGTCTGTTCAGGAAACTCAGGATGAGGTTAAGGGAAGGGAATTAGCATTCATTGAGTCCACACTTTTTGGTATTGAATTCTCCATGACAACCTAACAGGGTGGATGAAATTATCTTCATTGTTTGTATGAGAAACCAGAAATTCAGAGATGTCCATTGAATTGTCCAAGATTACACGGAGACAACTCAAGCCATTCTGTTTTATATATCATCTTGCTCTCAAAGCATTGGTTTTTCTGATAACAGGTCAACAACGTCTTATAAAAACTTCTCTTTTAGTTGCATTCAGAATATTGCCAGCACTCTTTCATGTGTGGTGCTGTGTCATTTCTACAGATCTGGGAGGTTGGAATGGTTGCTTCCAGCAAATCTCAATAGATTCACCTAGCAGGATGAGCCCTTAATGAAGGAGGCCAACTGTCATCTCCAGTTAGGTTCTTCCCTCAACCAGAGTCTGCTGCTGCTGCTCCATTCTGAGAAGCTGAGCTGTCTCCTAAAAGGAGACCAGGACCAAGGCCACCTGGTGAGGCTGGACAGAAGCTGGGGTGGAACATGTAGGTGGGACAGGTGTTACCCTAGAAATGGACACATAGGGACAGATGCTCATGCTTTTATTTGAAAACATTCACTTGTCATACCTTATAGGCCAAGCACTGAACTACAAGGATAAACAAGACAAAGGTCTGTTTTCTGAGGACTTAACAGATACCTAAACAAATAAGATCAGCAATGTAAAGAGAGTACAGATTACCCTGAGGGCGCAAAAGGAGTGATCATCTATTGAGTAGATCAGGAAGGCCTTCAGCAAGGAGGGGTCTGACGTCTCACCTGTATATGGGCCAGGAATGGACACAGGAGGCTGGGAAGGCATACTGGGGGAAAGTATGGGAATGGGAAGCAGACCTGGCACAGATACATGGCAGTGGGGACTTGCAGAGCTGGTGCCATTGGGGTGTGAAGGCACAAAGATTGGGTGGGAGGTATTGACGGGCAGAGCCATTGGAGAAGGACCTTGTTTCACTGTAGCCAGAGCTGAGGTGCAGCTCTGGAGTTCCCCACATCAGTGCAGGGGGGCAGGGAGGAAAGGAGGGCTCTGCCAACCTGACCCCCATGCTCTTTGGTCCTGTTAACCCTTGTTGCATTTTTTTCAATAACTCCAATTTTGAATTTCAATAACAACAAACATTTTGTGTGTCTGACCCTGTCCTTAGCTCTTCACATTCAGAAAGGTATGTGTTTCAACCAACGGTATGTTCACAAGCTGGAAGGGATGCAAAGGAGACATTCATTTTTAAACTCAAGGGCCTGGAAATCTGTATGGGAAGATAAAAGATTATATAAGAATGAACTAGATGATGATGTGAGACAGTATACGGTTGATTCTTGCTACATCCTGAGAGTAACAGGATGGGTAGGGACACCGTAGGGACACTTCTCTTCGAGAAGTCTTTGCAATTTAGCACAGTGTTACTATCCATGGGCTCAAGCAAGATGGAGATTTGCTTATGGAGCACACTGCTGACATGAACGCTGAATACTATTAGATTTTGTGGTATTATGTTTACTCATCTCCCCTTCATACGCCACGGGGTTAAGAATGGATGCAGTCTAGAGCCTGATATGACATCAATAGTTAAGAGTGAAATCTTGGGTCCTCGCTGAACCTGTGGAAGCAGCCAGTAAATTGAAGGCAGCGGCAAGAAAACAGAGCTCCTTTTGCTCACCCGTGGAAACAGACCACCACAGATTGCACAAGGGGCACGACACAGACCAGCCTTCCGGAGGACCCCGCCCACGCTGCACATTGTGCCGGCCTCACCTCGCTCACAGAGGCTCTGCCTCACAGCTGGGCTGAAGGAATTAGCTTGCACACCAGAATATTAATGTCAGCATCTTTTAACACATGGGCTGGGGATTTGCAACCATTTGAAAAAGCTACCAACCCTGCTCAAGATTATCTGTGATTTAGAGAAAAGGGCAAAGTTATCATTCAAAAAAAGAAAAGGAAAAAAAAAACCCTTCGTCTATCACTGAGTGCATTGTGACCATCCCTGTATGAGGAAAATGTGCTTAGTTAAAATGTTTGGAATGCCTTCTTATTTGTAAGCAGTCACAGCAATGTGAAAACAAGATGAAAATCCAAAAACTCCAAAGGGTGCTTTAGAAAGAGATTGAAAGGAATGTTTCCCTAATTCTACCCATCCCCCCACACCCACCTGCTATGAACTGCATAATTTATGCATAGAAATCTCATAAAATGTTGTTGGATGTGTGCTGCTGTTTGGTGTATCTTGTCCAGCTTGTTAGGACAGGATAACAGTCTAAACGTGAACTTGGGGGAACTTGGGGAGTGGTGAGGGACTACACGATAGGAATAAACCAGGGGTATTGGGACCCGGCACTCACCAAGGAGGTGGAGACCCCTTTGAAGCCAAGTGAGGGAGGACTCAGGGTACCAGAAGCCAATACAGAACAATAGAGAGGCGCTGACTTTGAAAGTGAGGCAGGGCCATCAGGCACCAAAGGTCTCTTTCTTGTAGAATAGGAACCAGCAAGAACCCATCCTCAGGTCCTGCAGGTTCTTTCATTTCTGTCACCCAATCCCAAAGCTAAAGCAATGTCCCTTCATGCTTGGCCGATCCTGTCAGTGCCTGTCTCAAAATCAACAAAATGGTCCTGTGAGCCTGTCAGTTGCTCTGTCAAAAATCAATCAGTCTCTTTAACACTTCATATAATATGGTAGGCACAAAATAGACAGGCGGAGGTTAAGAATAGTATAGGAAATGTAGAAGCCAAAGAACTTATATGTACAACCCATGGACATGAACTAAGGTGGGGGTTGGGGAGTGCAGGTGGGAGGGGGTGTGCAAGGTGGAAGGGAATAAAGGGGGGGAGGGGAAATGGGACAACTGTAAGAGCATAATCAATAAAATATATTTATAGAAATTTAAAATAAAAAAATCAACCAGGTGCGTTCTCCCACCCCAACCAGTTTCAATAAAACCCCTTATAACACAACTTTTATGTAATTTTTTTAAAAAAACCTCAAAATGAAATTTCAGTCCAACTT
Source organism: Macrotus californicus (assembly GCA_007922815.1). Taxonomy (NCBI): domain Eukaryota; kingdom Metazoa; phylum Chordata; class Mammalia; order Chiroptera; family Phyllostomidae; genus Macrotus; species Macrotus californicus. The sequence goes on from VMDR010004914.1 coordinate 38,284, forward strand.
GCCTCATACAAATAATTTTCTTATCAAGATCTTAATCTAGGTAAGTCATTTCCTGAAATGCTTCAAAAATGCAGTAGTTGGTGCTTATCATAATATGTCTTAACTGCATTCTGCCCTAACACCTCTTAAACTTGCCCCCTGCCTTTTTAGTAATCTCTGCTGGTGTTTTCCTTATTCACTGTCCTTGTTCTCTCTCTCTTAAAAATTCCCAATGTTGTGCTCATGGACTCATAATTTTGGCTTAAAGAAAAGATGAGTTAATAAAGTCTACAAGCTACCAACAATTACATGATGATTATTGAACAGTGATATAGTAAATAGTGTAAAATTTGAGGTTTTATACTGGATTCTCCACTTATCAGTAGAAGGACGTTAGGACAATTATTTAGATTTTCTCTGCCTCGGTTTCCTCATCTGTACCATCAGGACAATGACACATCTTATAGGTGGGTCATGAGGTTCAACTGAGGTAATAGACATTAATTACTCTACATAGCCATGGTCGCAGAGTGAGTTCCCAGCAAGTGCCAGTTCCTGCCTCTTGGATTTCAGGAAATAATGTTTGATGTAGATTAAATTATGGGTCTATTCTGGCCTAAGTGTCATATTTGTTTATGTCATTTTCTGCATGAAGGCAAGCTTGGTGGAAAGGTAAGTGACCAGTTTACACGTAGATATATCATTCTAGTATATATTTAATCAGTTAATATCTTTTATAGTAAATTTTCTTGTCTGAGGAGGAGTCTTCTTTAGTCCTGGGCAGAGTGAATGATGGAAGCGCATCACTGAATGTTGGAGGCATTGCTTTCACCTTACTCAGAGCTGCAGGTACAGGCTGAAGTGCTTTAAATCACTAGCTTCAAACTCTGTAAATTCCAGGCCAGTAGAGTCATTCAGGGACAATAAATGCTTTGAAGGTCTAGATGAAGAGGAGATATCTCCTCCTGTTTCTAGGGACAATAACAGTATTTCTAATCGACCGCCCTAAGCTCTCATTTGCAAAGTCTTGTGAATTTGTGACTTTATCCTTGAAAAAAAAGGAAACTCTTGTCCTCTCTGCTAACGTGCTAAACAAATGAACATCAGGCCCACCTGAAAAGGTGGCATATTTACCTTCATAAAAACACACACAATTTTTAAGCAAGGGGAGTTGTATATATTTTCATAAAACTATGGACTTGCAATGCCGGCACAGGCAGGCATTCCTCAGACTGAGCCTCAATTGCCTTCAATTATTGCTTTAATCCCCTCTGGTCAGCACATGGTTAAGCACATTCCAGTTACTGCAGGATTTTGAAATTTAAGAGCAAGAAAGCAAACGAGTAGACAAGCATATAAAGAAAAGCCTGTAAGTCAACCTTTCTCCTTTTATCTCTGTACAGCATTTCTCCCGCCCAACCATCTAAATTATTTGGCATTCAGTCAGGGATGGACAACAAAATTTAATGAGCCCTCTTGTGAATTTGAGAAGTGCACAGTCCTTTCCTGTGTTGGATCTCAGGATTTCTGTTGTCCCCTGATTGGCCCATAATCAGGCAAAGACAAATTATTGACACTAGCATGGAGGTAGTTTTTATAAAATGCAATTTCTTAAAAACATATTGAATCTTGCCAATGTACTTGACAAAACACCAGTAAAGATGTAAAATGAATGAGCCATGATGTTTGTAAGAACATATTTAAAAAAATGAAGAGTGCCTTACCCTTTGGGTATGGACTTCATGAGCAAATGCCTGCCAACAGAGCAACAAATGACCTCCCTCCTGGCCAGTCTTGCTGTTGTCAGTGAGGTTTCTAGAATGCTTTCCTTGTACAAAGATCTTAGACTGTAGACTTCAGAGAAAAATTTTACACCAACCCAGGTCTTTATTGCATTAGGCTTCTTGCCTCCTTGTTTGCTCCTTTTCATTTTTTATAAAAATTAACTCTCTTGTCCTTTATCCATGTACGCTTGTCTTCACAAATGCATCATTAGGTCTTCAGAAGACAATAGACAGTATCTAAACTCTTGTTGGCCTCCATCTATGGCAATGGCGTGCTCTGCAAAGAGCGCACACTCCATAAAACTGATTCTGTTTCCTGTCGTCTCCACCTCCCTTGGCAATGCCTGTGTTTTCGTGCCTAATTTCTGGAGCCAGATGGAGTGTTGTCCCGATGTGGTTCTCCACACGACAGCAGGAGGGTACTTCTGAGAGCACTAGAGGGAGATGTTACCTCCTGTCTCCACGAGGCCTCTAGTACCACCTACCTAATAGGTCGCAATGTGACATGTCAAACCTCTTGAGGGAAAGTCGAAATGTTTAAAGGCCAGATATGTGATAAAATATAAAACATGGTGCTACACAAAATGAGCCACCTACACAAACTGTAATAATTAAATCACAATCTGTTATTCAATGAAAGTACAAAAATTGCTAATTTTTGTTCAAGATGGGAACTGCAAATAGAGAAAAACATCTGTGGCAAGCTCATCACTATTGCACTACACTATGCTTCCTTGTGTCCTTACAGCCAGTTTAACCGTGCTATGTCTCTGGGCAGAGATTATTCTACAGTTAATAACAATAAAAAATTTAATTTGCTAGTAAAAAGGGTCTCCCTGTTTCTTGATTGAGCAGCCGGTTAGTAACCTGTGGAAAGATTATTTCAATGAGAGGTGACCAGACTATAGCAAGAAAACAAATTTTTTAAAGATTTTTTTTCCCTTCGTGAGTGTTTGGGTCTCACTAAATTCAACTGTAATCAAATATCAGAGCAGCTTCCTTGCTAACTTTATGGTTTATTTATTGTTTTATATGGTTCATAGAATTATCGAGTTGGAAGAGAATTCAACAAGTATAGTGGAGCTCTCTGGCCTCAGGGAAGACGCTCTGAAACCTCCTCACGCAGGATTGTTGATGGGCTCCTTGTAGCCTAAGATGGCAAGAACACAGCACTCCAGCTCTGGCTGTCTTGTCGACATCTGTTCTTTCCTCCCTCATCTCTGTCCATCTCCACCTCATTTTAGAAGGAAGGACATTTCATTTAGCATGAATTCCTCTTTACAAAGATTTCTTGAATGTTTCCACATATTGTTGTTTTCCAGAAAAAAAGAGGTTCGTCTCTTTATAAATTATAGAGCCCACGGCTTCCGTCACCTTTCTCTTAAGTATGACTGTCACGTGTGTCTGCCCTTGTCTCATTTCTAGTTTTGCAGGGTGTGGGGTCTGATCCTTCAATCACTTATTTTTAAAATAATGATTTTTAAATGTTAGTTGTATTTCTTAAAAATTATATTAATTAAAGGAATGCAATCCCATTGAGGAAGACAGGGTAAATAGAGAAAAAATATATATATAATCAGTAGGAACCCTACCATACTCATACAATTTCTGCTATTATTTTATATATTTCTTTCAGTCTTTTTACTGATATAAAATTTTGTCCATAGTTATCATAGAATTTTTTTGCCCTTTTTCAGTTAATATTCTAGCAAAAGCATTTCCCGAGTTTTAGATAGTCTTCATAGTCATCGCTTTTGAAATCATATTTTGTTGAAGGGGTTGTTTCTATCTTTGGATTATATCATCCTGTAATGAATGAATATCTTTGTATGCATATATAAGATTATTTCTTTAGAATCAACTTCTAAAGAGGCTAAAATACATAAGCACTTGAGGATTTTTCATATGTATCACCACATTTCTGTATTAATTTAGGTACTATCAGCAATGTTTGAAAGTGTCCATTTCTTCTTATCCTCATCATCAATGGAATTATACACTTTTAAATATGAATTTAACAGGCCAAAACAATGCATTGTTTTTATTATTTACTCATTTTGAGAAAGTGGGAGAGAGAGATCAGTTTGTTGTCCCGCTTATTTAGGCACTCTGTGATTGATTCTTATGTTTGTCCTGACCAGACATCAAACCCATGACCTTGGCATAACAGGACAATGCTCTAATCAACTGAGCTATCTGGCCAGGGTGACAGTGTATTGTTTTTAAAAATAGATGTTTTAAAATTTTTAGTAGGAAGGGATTTTGAAATATTTCTTCTCCTTTGTAAATTATTTATTTTCTCTATTTGTTCATTTATCTATTAATCACTCCTCTTAGGCTTTTAAAAATGTTTGCTCCCAATTTTTTACATCACCTAAAACTCACGTACTCAGTCTTCTATAACTTGAGTGTATCTGCTTTTTCCATCTTCTCTTCTACCATCTCCCCCGATTTTAGTTGAACTTAATTTAAAATATTCATTCTGATTGTCAAGACAGCATATTTTTCTTGTCTCTGTTTTGAGGAGCTGTACCTCTTTCATGACTTGACTTTGCTGACTTGTTCTCATGTAGAGATTTTGGGTTTTGGCAACATTCTTCCCAACCTTAGCCCATCGCAGACTATGTGTAGTTCCCATTCACAGTACAGCACCTGTTCAAGTCCAGGATCACCTCCTGATTACTTTACTGTGCACTGCCAATCTAATGTTACCCATCAGCCTAGTTACTGACCCAGGGCATTAATGGAAAGACCTGTGGGCTGAGGTGAGTATAAAATCTTGTCATTTAGCAGATTTTCTCTTCTTCCCACCACATCACACAGACTGCTGTGATGAGAATATAATAGGAAGAGCACAGTGATGGTGGATGTGATTTTGTTTTTTGGCCACAGACTTTTCATTCCCAAGGTATAACAGTCATGTCTGTTAGCTAAGCTCAGGAAAGAAATAATGAGAAACAGGTGATGGCCTTGAAAGCATCATGGAATCAGCTCCCTGAACAATTGACTGCTCTGCAAAATGATGCCCTGAGCATGTGCAAAGGAAATATAAAAGAGTATAAATGCAGCAAACCAGTCCAAGTCATGTCTGGAGTGAAAGATGTATCACGTTGGGACATGGAAGAGCCATTAGGGTGGGCAAGAGAACAGGATCTGTGATTTCAAGAACTAAAAACCATATCAATGTGAGAGCCTGCCAACCTCTTAACACAGGGTTATATTACTCTTCTATCTCCTGTGGTCTGTCCTTTCAGTCTCCTAAGAGGTGGTCACTGTTTTCTTTTGTTCACCTTAAATATATATGGCCCAATAAGGCAGAGGTGAAGCTGCTGGCAGTGACCAAAGGGGCCTGTGTATTCATGGGCAAGTGACTCAACCTCTTCAAGATTCCCCATCCTCAGGGGTAATAGAAACAATAGAATCTATCTGTCCAGGTTGTTGTGAGCTTTGGGGTAGTGTCTAAAATGTCTAACTCACATTCAGATTTGAGCAAATGATGGGTCCCAATAAATGGTATTCTGGTTGCTATGGCTGTATTTATTAAAGTACAGGGTTAGCTTTTGAGACCTTGCTATGCATCATAAATTACCAAGTGGACACCAGAGCTTGGATTCAAGTGTGCAGAAACCAGGAACTCATACTGCAGTGTTTGAGGCTGTGAGTGGAAAAACATAGACATCATTCCCACAACAGTGCCACTTTCACTAGGGAAAATACTTTTTATTTATATTTTCATTGCATTATATTTTTGTAGGATATTCTATGTTGTCTATTTTGAAAATGAGAAAAAGGAATTTGCGGTATTGCTGATTAGCTATTTGGGCAGTCAAGAAGGTGAAGTGATGTCTTCAGTAACCTTTGTCCCCTCTTGGAAAGCATGACAGTGTTAGCAAGAATTATTTTTATCACCCCCCAGAAGTGATACATAGTATTGCTCAGCTACAGGAAACATCTCTTTATTTATATATCTATAAAGTAGATCTTCCCAAAAGGTCAAAATTGTATTAAATTATGAAGTAGATTTGGAAAAGTACTCAAGACCACAATCACATTGCTCTCCCCTCTACTCGGACTGATTTTAAAAGTAAATAGAAAAAATTAGGAAAATGATAAGAAGGAAATGCCATGGATCAATTAGTTCAGCCTAAGAATATAGGCCCCCAGAAAAAGGGACTCTTTAGAAGTCCCTTGCTGTCACCTCTAAAGATGTAAAGCAGTGACAAGTAATTCTAGTCAACAATGACTGAAAATAGGTTGGCAGTCATAAATTAAAATTAAGGAGTTGAAATATGATATAAAATCATTTAATCTTGATGATTTATGCTGGTTCTCAGAGGCAATTATTTATGAATGCTTATGTTTATTACTCTTTTGACTTTTTTAATTACAGTAAACCCAAAATTCAATTATATCCCCTAGTATATATTTCACGCAATAGTATTGTAAATAAAAGGAGAACCAATTAATAATGTGCTTAGTCTAGCAAAGCTAAATCAAGGATAATAAAAAACATGGGCAACTTGGGCAAGGTTGGAAAGCTGTGGAAAAGATCCCATCTGGTTTAAGTTGAAAATCTCAGGGTTGGAAATGATGACTCCTTTCTTTTGTAAAAAATACAAGAGCTCTTTAATGTGTGACTTCTAACAGGTTATATAAATTGTAATTTTCTAAATTTAGAAGCAATTAAGAAGTTATATATTTGAAAGGCACAACTTTCTTATCAGTAAACAGGGATGTGGTTTTTAGGCCCAAACTGCACTTTGGTGGGTTTATCTACTGTATCGGCTCCCACTGGCATATGCTTTTGGAATGATACAGGCTGACCCAGCTGTGTTTTGGGTTCCTTAAACGTCTCACACTATTCCTCAAATGTTTGGGGTTTGACAAAACCCCAAACGCATTTGGCCAAGCACGTTTTCCCTTGATTTTTAAACACATGTGGGTTTTATGGGAAATTTAATCCATGTGTTTTTGATTCCTTTACACTTAACTCATCAAAATGTTGTTGTGTAAGGTCTCTTTGATGTCCAAGAAGCTTTTGGAGATTTCTTTTTTTATGGGACACTTTCATCCTTTTTTCTTAGAAACGGGAAGTTACATGATGCCAAGAAAAAAATAAATTCCCACACCAGGATGGTGATATTTGATTGAACATTTTAAAACTCTGGAGTTCAACTTGGTTTAGAATTTGATTGCTCTTCTGGTCACTAATTTCTTGTTGAATTTGTTGCTTCTTAGTGGCTTTTGAAACAAAATATATTTTTTCAAGAGAAAATTACAAAGGGTTTTAAATTAATGGTGATAGCTTATAAATGAGGTTGGCATTTTAACCCATATACATATAGACTAAAGGAAGCTCTATAAATTGAGGATAAATTATGTTCTTTTCCATATGCCACAAGGGAGCCTGGAGAACGTGTGTTTGATTGGAAGTTACAGTGAAAGGGAAAACATTTAAGGAAACGTGCATGGATTTTATTAGCATTTTGTGTTTAAATGTGTCACAAAGAAATTACAAAAGTGTCATGGATACACATATAAATGGGAGGATTACATGATGAGAAGGGTGTCCACAGCAGAAGGCAGCGTATTGGATGTTATAGCTGTGAAATAAGGATAATAACAGTATTAGTCTCCTAGAATTGCTGCAAAGTTTAAATTAGTTAATACATACAAGGAACTGAACTAGTTGGGTGCAGGAGCTCAGCAGCTGTCACTAAATTTATTGATTAAAGTCAGGCTGGATTTGGGTTTGAATTCCAGCTCCAGCTATTACTGAGACCTGGAGCAAAGCCCTCCCCTCCCCAACCTCAGCGTCCTCATCTCTTACAAACACTCTCAGAATTGCTGTGAGGATCGAGCAAATATCAGGTCACCTAATTATGGCACCTAGGGGTCTCCTGTACATGAATACATGAAATACCACCTGTTTGACAGGTGATGAAGTAAGTTGTCCCAAGTCACAAAAGTGTGAGTAATACACCAAGGATTTGAACTTAGTTCCTCTGACAAAATAGTTCATGTTCTTTCTGCTGCTTTTTAAGAAGACAATGAATGTTAAAAATAAAAACAAAGAATAAGAAAGAAATGTTGATGGTTTTGTCAAGATTTCAGGAACCAATACCTTATACAAAAAAAATTGGTATTACTTCTTTCTTGGCAAATTTTCCATCTGCAATGTGGAAGTCTTTCCAGAATCGTGAAGTTAGAGCATGTTAAAGGATGGTGCTCATGAAGGACAATATTCTGGCGACTTGATCTCTCCTTTCAGAGTTCTGAGTGTAGTAAACCAGTACTGAAAGCCCCCTAAACCTGTCTCTCTGTGCTCTTCCTTTGTTCTCTCCTCCGTAAAGTGCATGTTTGAGGTTAAATAGCAGAATGTAAAGCTGGGGGCTGGACGGGCAGACAGATGTTACTATTGAAGAGATCTTGTTCTCTCTCTAACAGTATTGTGATGTTGAGAGATTCTGTCTCATATGAAATCATTAGCTTCACTTCATCCTATAATCAACAGCATCAAAAATAACCTACCAATTAAAACAGCAAAAGTTTACCCTACATTCCCTGGAAAAGATCACATGTCATCATTGCCTTCGTTTTATTGATCCAGGAGATTGGCACCAACAAAATGGTAGTGGGCAAAATGCCTTATAAACTTGACTATATTATTGGCTACCTGATAGCAAAACTATACAGAACAAGAAATAACAAAATTTCACATCTCTAGAATGATGGCCAATTTAGATCAATTAAATATGAAATTAATAGTGTAAGTTAATGAGAATTTTTTTTCAAACTACAAAATCATTTTGCACTCTACTTTGGAAAACATCTTTTGGACAAATAAGGGGATCTGTGTTATATTCTACTGGCAAGGAATATATGTGTGAGTTACTTTTTTGCTTATGCAATACTTTGAACAAAGCAGCAGACAAAACAATATTCTTAATTGTAGGTCCTGTAAACTGTTATATGGAAGAAGAATAACTTACAATAAATTATTGATGAGCAGTAATGTATGGTAGTTTCCAACCTAATTTCTAGCATTAGCAATATTTGCTATTTCCATGTTTAAGTTACAAAAATAATGACTAACATTTATTGAGTCCTCAGCACATACCAGACCCTGTTGTCGGTACTTTATAGAAGTTAACTCATTAAATCCACACGTGTGGGTGTCATCATTTTTTCTATTTTACAGATGAACAAACTAGAGTACACAAGTCAAGAAACTTGCCCAACTTTATTCGGATGGTAAATTGTAGAATCTGGCTTGCAAAGCTTTCACTTAAAATATAGGTTGTTTGAAAGGATCACTCATTCAATCATTTTTGTTATAAGCATAACTTTTCTCTTTCATAAGAGCTGGCCCTCTGTAGATATATATTCTGCTCTCTAATAGGTCCTTTGGGGTACTGTTTCTGTCTGATTCACCTTTGTGCCCCCAAAGGGCTAAGCAAATACCTTGCCCATTGTTGTTACACAATATAACCGAGCCCTACATTCTTTCATATCAAACAAAAACATGTCTCTACATTCATAAATTCTGGCCATACAGAGCTGAAATCACGACTAGGAAATGTGATGTTTACAGTTTTTAATAAGTCTCTGAGCGAGTTGAAACACCTGGTCAATGTAGGCCATGTGACAAAGGGGGCAAGGAAGTCTTCTAACATCTGTGCAGGGGGTTCTGGAGAGCACACCCTGGAAATGAATGAATGGACTAAGCCCAGTGCCTGGAGTTGGGAGGAGCTGTAACTTCTCATGGTGCTTCCCATCAGACTTCAAAGGCTGTGAGCCTCCTCCTGCAAGTCTTCCCACGGAAAACTGAGCTTCAGACACAGTAAACGCAGGCGGGGGGGAGAAAGAAGACTAAGGCAACAGGCGGGCTGGGTTACTGTCATGCTGCATGACACAGAAAGTTTTAGAAGTTATTTCAACCTTGTAGAAGTTGACTTTTTAATACACTCTTTATTTTGGAATCATTTACATTTCCAGGAAAGTTGCAAAGACAGTAGAGAGAGTTCCTATATGCATTCCACCCAGTTTCTGCTAATGCTAAACATTTACCCAACCAGGGCACATTTGTTAAAACTAAGACATGAGCATTGGTAAAGCACTCTGACCTAAACTAAAGGCTTTAGTCGCATATCACCAGGTTTTTACTCATACCCTTTTCTTTTACCTGGGATAATATGGCAGGCCACACTGCCTGTCATCTTGTCTTCTAATCTTCTCTAATCTGTGATAGTTTCTCCATCTTTGTTTGTTTTTCATTAGCAGCTAACTTTTTTGGAATCGTTTATTTATTATTTTATTTTTTCCACCGCCATTTGTCCCCCCTTTACCCTCTTCTACCTCCACCCAGCCCCCTCCCCACAATCACAACACTGTCGTCCATCTCCATGAGTTCTTTTTCTTTTTTCAGCAGCTAAGTGTTAAAAGAAAAGAGGATTCTGTGTCTGTATCAGACCCGTGTGTGTGTGAGCATGCACACGTGTGTGCTTGTCTGTGTACACCAAATGGCCACGGCATGTTCTCTGGAGGTGATGCTTGAGCAGAGACCTAAGTTTAAATGACGATAAGAGTCAAGGAATGAAGAGATCTGAGGAAATAAGATTCTGGTTAGAGGAAGAAGCACATCCAAAGGCCCTGCGGCAGGGTGGGTGGGAAGACGTTTGATGCATTTGAGGAACATGGAAAGTCAGTGTGGTTGGAGTGAAGTGACCAGAGAGGGGATGTTGTGGGAGAGTTTAAAGAGGTCTAAGAAGTAGACTTGGGCCAGATCACATGTGACTTGGAGACTTGGTTGTAAATGCAATAAATTTCTGAAATATTTTCTTTGTGTCTTTCACAGTATAAAACATAGTTCTCCAAAAACAGTATTAAACTATACAACTACTCATGTTTAGCTATAACAACTCATACCTAGACAACATTCCTCTGACCATCAGAACCAATCCGTGTTCATCCTTGCCAGGGCAGGCAGACACCCTGCTATTCTCTGAGATGGTCCAACAATATCTGCTTTGCCACATGGGGTGCTGGCAGAATAAGCTCACAGGAGTAGCCAATATTTCAGTCTAGGTGCTCAATGATCTATTAGTTATTGGATCTCTCCCTCCCCCTGGAAAGTGTTACCTTAGTTTAATCCATCACCACCCCTATGCTCTGTCAATCGAATCTATACAAGTTGCCAAATATGACATTAAAATGAATGATATAATTACTTCAGTGGTTTGAAGGAAAGATTGTATCTCTTATAAAAGAAGTGCAAGGATGTGTATCTCTTCAGACTGTTTATTTTTTCCCTAAATTCCCTTTCTTTAAGTGGATTGTGCAACCTCTTCATTTTCTGCTATGGAGCTATGTAGTTCATGATCGGAATACCTCTCAAATCCCTGGAACCTTGCTTTATATGTAATAGCAAAAAAAAAAAAAAAAAGTGGTTTGTGAACCATTCGTGTTGCTTCTTCACAAAAGCTGTCATATATATGAAATTGGAGAGTTTCAAAAGCAATAAGTAAAACTCCAGCCACCGCTCTCAGTACAGCTCTTCAGATCTCTGTCATCCACAAAAATAAAGCGTACAAATTGAAATTGATTTTTTATAAAACCTTCATAAAAATAAATATAAACATTTGGAAACATCTGTTGGATGGCTTAGGAATTTTATTTTTATTGTTTTTGAATGAGTCCAGCTTTGAAGAACTGGGACCAATTAAATCTGGCAGCATACAAAATCAATCAGATGTATGGATGTACACAAAAGGAAGAGGCCATAATAACCTTAGTTCTCCTGGTGATCATGTCTGACATTGGCTTTCACTTGTGTAGCTTAATAGCGTAGGTGTAACCATGGGCTTAGGTGATGTGTGATTGTGGTTCTAACTGCCACTTATTACTTCTGTGACCTTGGACAGTTTGCTGAAACATTTCTAATCTGCAGTGTATGGAACGTTAAAATGGAGATGATAATATTTCTCTTGTCTAGAATGATTGTGAAGACTAAATGAGGCAACTTTAAGGGCTTAACAATGTCTTACTCATTTTAAATGATCAATAAACATTTACTATTAATGTAATTATCATTGTTAACAAGATGGAACACTTATTACCCTTATGATGTGCAATGCAGTATTCCAGGCACTGTAGGGACTCAAAAAGAATTCAACAGTTTCTATTGGGAGGACTGGGACCGACTCATACAAAAGGTTAACTATCAACAGAAGATCTAAGAACAAAAATAAAAGGAATTTCAAAATAAAGTAAGTGATTAATTGTCAAAGAACCAGAGTCAGAAAGGGAACCTCTGAAAGAAGAAGTGCAGGACTCAGAATCACTAGGAAGAAAGAATTGCATTTTTGTGTGTAGAGATCATCACACAGTAGCACATCGTATACTAAAGATGGCATCCCTAGAAAACTTACTGTTCAAGGAATAGTTCTCGTTAATAAAACTAAGAGAGTGATATGAAAATAATATGGAGATGGTTAACAGCAGTTAACTAGATTCATTGATGTCAATTAAACATACTGAGTTCATTAAAGCCCTTTATATACATCAAAACTTCTCTTTTCATGAGCTACGCTTATAGTGGGATGCAATGTTTTTGTCAGATGCGGGTTGCAGCTTTCACTCCGCTGCTCTGATCCTGTCGAGCAGTGTGATGAGGCTAGCTGCCTCCGAAATGAGCAAGTATCAGTATTGTAACACCTTTGGGTCTGTCGGCTCCTCCAAAACCCTTGTCACTTTAGTTTAATTGCAAATTCCCTGGAGAGCCTCCTCTAATGACCCATTTACATTAAAGCTTTTAAATTAGATTTCAATCTTAATTTCACTTGAAATGTTACCCTGGAGTAATCATTCCATTATAAATCATTTTATTTGATTTGATGGCATTGCTCAATTACAAGAGAAGTATTGAAATAAAGTGCAGCTATGTTGAGAAAAGCAGAGAGACAAAAACAGAGTCTGTTTGACTTTGGGAAAATGTTATCAGTCAGGGCAAAACTTAGTCGTTTATAAGCCACACAATGTCTCACAGTACTGAACTGCAGTACATTCTGTACCAGAGATAATAGAGTACTGTGACAGTTTGAATGGCTATTATGGCTTCAAACACGGGAAGAAAGCATGGGGGTGCCAAGACTATTCCCGATCAAGGTAGGATGCTGCTTGACCTTCTGGAGAAGAAATTGAAGACCCCCAGAGTCCATCTTTAATGACTGAGTGGCATTTCAGAAATGACCTTCTTCTTTAAATCCACATTCCATCTACACAAGCCTGTGCCATGGGGTCTCCTTGAGGTGACAGCCCCTCGCCCAGGTACAGGCTACACCCTATACCTAGGCCACTTTTCCAGTACACTCAACAAAAACACTTGCTGACACTATCCTTTTTTTAGTTATTTTTTTATTGTTGTTCAATTACAGTCGTCCCCATCCCCCCCCCCACTACTCTCCCCTGCCCTGCCCTGCACATTCAATCCCCTGCCCCACTTGTCCTTGTCCATGGGTCCTTCATACGTGTTCCTTGACTTGACCCTTTTATTTCCTCCATTATCCCCCTGCCCCCTCTCTTCTGGCTACCATCAGTTTGTTCTTTGTTTCCATGTCTCTGGTTCTATTTTGTTCACTTGTTTTTTTGGTTGATTAGGTTCCACTTGTAGGTGAAATCATTTGGTATTTGTCTTTTACCACCTGGCTTACTTCACTTAGCATAATGCTCTCCAGTTCCTTCCATGCTGTCATGAAGTGTAGGAACTCCTTTCTCTCTTTCTTTCTCTCTCTTTCTTTCTTTCTTTCTTTCTTTCTTTCTTTCTTTCTTTCTTTCTTTCTTTCTGCTGTGACACTATCTTTTTAAGCTACTTTATGATGGGTCAAGATGCTTTTTATTACTTACAAATAAGCCAGATTACATTGTGTGGTTAACAGATTTAGAAAGGAAGAGAAGGAAGGATGGACAGGACCTTTTTATTCATGTGCGGTTAAGTCTTATGATTGGAATGGACTGTAGATACAAACAGTCCCATCCCTAAATTTCACAAAAGGGGGTACTGAGTTCAGAGTTCAGGCACTGGCTTCCTCTGGGCCCAGGCCTAGGTCTACTTATTGGCAGAGCAGGAACTACTCAGAACTTCAACATGTTTTCTCTCTATAAGATCGATGTTTCACTCCCCAGAAACACAGGTGTCTTTAAAAAATTCAGAAGGGGTTGATTTGCAGTCTCTGTAAAGAAATGAGATGATGACAATAAATACCAGCTAACTGCATATCAGTCATTGTCATGTGACACAGATTCCATCATTTCTAGTTTACTTCAGATTTTCTGTGTGTCTAGTACCTGGTCAAATTTTATAAATGTGTTGCTTGTACTTAAAAATGTATATTTTCTATTTGCTGGCTGCAGGGGTCTATATATTCATTCATGAAATATGTATCTATTATGTGCCAAGCTCTCTGTTAGGCAATGGGGGTGTAACAGTGAACAAGAAAACAAACAAGCAAACACACCCATGGCTTCTGTTAGCATGCTAAATGTGACTAGCTCTTCCTGCAGTCCTGCTCGGTTTTGGTCTGATTGAGAAAGTTTCTGAGGGATGTGTTGAGATATCCTGCTATGGGCATTCCGTGTTCTGCTTAGAACTCTGTCTGTTTTTGCTTTAATTCTTTAGGCTAATGCAACGGTTTTCAACTGGTGTGCTGCAAGGATTTTTAAAACATGCAGTGCATAACTATTTAGTCAGAAGGGCTCTGAACTCTTTTCCCTTAGATAGTCAAATAAAAAATGACAACAGCTAACACAACAATCACTGTCTGGTATGAATAAATAAAAAAATTATACCTACTGTTGGCCATATCTGCAAAAAAATGTAGTTTTTGGTGTGCCACACAATTTTAGTCATTAGTTTATTTGTGCCACAAGAGGGCAAAGGTTGAAAATCGCTAGGCTACGGCTTTCAGTGGAAACAATCGTCACGGTGACAGCTACTCAGGGACAAGCACCTTTTATTTTTTAGAATGTCCCTGTCTTCGTACTTTTTGGGGGGCCATATTTCTATTTTGTGTGCTATCAATATTTTTAGAGTAGTTTTTTGACTTGTATGAAATATCTTCCATAATCATTTCCTATTTTCAAATTTTGTGTTATATTATTGTGAAAGTATTTCATTGAAACAGCATATATATTTTTTGTTTGTTTTTATAGTTCAATTCAAGCTTGGGAACACAGCAACTCAACAACCTAATTTTTTCTCAGCTCACCATCCTACTCCCCACACTTATTTTCCTTCTCTAATCTGTGCTTAATTTTCTAGGACTAATAAACAAATATTGTCTTGAGCTATACCTTGTCTGCTATTTATTGTTGGATGGCACATTTACTTCTAAAATTATATCCTTGTTTCATGGGCTTGTATCTTCTAGTAGCTTCTTATAAGTAGTCATGTAAGGAGTAAACTGTTTGGTACTTTACATGTTTTTAAGTAGCTTTATTTTAACTAGTTAGATCGTTTGGTTGGGTATAGAAATGATTGCACATTTGTATCTTGAATTGCTCCACTGTCTTCTAGCTTCCTGTGTTGTTCCTGAAAATCTGATGACATGTGACTCATTCTTTGTATTTAACTATTTCTTTTATCTTTTTAGAAGCTATCAGTATTGTAAAATGTGGTGCATGTCCTTTTATTCTACCCCTGGCACTTTATATTTTATTCATTTTATTGATAATGTATGTTTTTACTACCCCATTTTTAATTTTCAAAGCTCTCTCATGTTCTCTGTTATTTTTGAACTATAACATTCTATTACTGTTTCATGTATACACTGTCTTGGTTTATCATATCAGGAACGTTAATAATAGCTTTTTATGTTTGCTCCTGCTTCTTCCATTGTTTTCCTCCGAGTTCCTCTTTCTTGTTTGTTTTTGGCTCTACCTTTCCTGTTATAGGTCATCTTTAAATTTCTGGTGATCTTTGGCTATCATACTTACAGAGTGGGCTTCACTATAATATGATCAGAGGGTAAAATAACTTTTGTTGGGAGGTCACCAAATGGTAGCATATATTTATTTTCTTCCCCCTGAGGCTTTTCAGCTTCTTGGAAGAAGAGTCTTCTAGTCTCCTACCATGTAGCTAAAGTTCTGGGGAAAGGGTAGAAGGGATGGGGTAGACATCTTACCATTCTGTGGACTCACTGCCCTCCACTGAGCCTTAAGTTTCCAAAGCCTTCCAACTCCCATCCCCCACCCTAAAGAAATGAATACATTCCTGATATGCCATTGGAGCCATCATCTGGTTGGCATAAGGTGGGAGGGTTGTTGGGTGTACATATTTTTAAACCAATCTTCCTATGTTTAGCCCTTGCCTCATTCCTTTTCTACCGAATCAGGTATTTCTATTTCTTGATGCTTTCTAGGTTTCTAGTTGGCAACTCAGCTTACTTTGCATGATATCACACTCCTGCATTTATGTTATAATTTTCTCAATTCTTACCGTGCTATGTTCTGTCTTCTGACATTTGTTGACACTGCTTGTTCTCTGTTGAATGTTCTTCTGTTTAATTTGTCTTGAAGGGTTTATATCGTTTTATTTCATCGTTTAATGGAGTTTGGGGAAGAGTTGACATGAAAAGCATATGTTTATTATTTTATATTTAACTAGAAATCCCTTGGCTATTTTTAAAAAGATTTTATTTATTTGTTGTTAGAGAGGGGAAGGGAGGGAGAAAGAGAAGGAAACATCCATGTATGAAAGAAACATCGATCAGTTGCCTCTCACCCCCAGCCAGGGACCTGGCCCACAACTCAGGCATGTTCCCTGACCAGGTATCGAACCAGTGTCCCTTCAGCCTGCGGGATGCTCAACCCACTGAGCCACACCAGGACCCTTAGCTATGTTTTAACAATTTATTTTTATTGTTCCTAAGGCCTCACCCAATTTTTCTATGAGTTAGGGAAGATAATGTGTGTGGGTGGAGGGAGAAGTTAGAGTGTTCACTTTCATATTCATTCAGTTTGGCATATTTACTCTTTTATCTTTATTTCTTAACTAAACTCCTCACAGTAGATACTGTAATCGCTGTTTTACAGAGAGAGAAACTGAGACTCAGAGTTAACAAATCAATAACTGAAGGCAAAAAAATCATATCAAGTTATAGAGCCAATCAATATCTGACTCTAAAGCAAATGCATTACATAAACTCTATTTATGGTTAATGATTAATGATTTAAGAAGATAAGTGTGTCTATTAATAATAAATCAATTTCACCTTCCAATGGCCTGATTCATGAAGTGTCACTGTTTATAGGTGACTTATTCTCACCGTTCCACCATCTATTATTTGGATTCTCACTCTGGCTATTGAGGTTTTTATAATAATAGATATTTGCCTTTCTGACTATTTGACACAAGCATACATTATAAAGGGCAATTTTTAATGAACAGTTAAATATGATCTAATTGGTTTACTGTGGCTTAGTTCTGTAATCAATCTACATAATTAACAATTAAGTGTATCTGATGGAGTAATGTGGCAGTTTGATAGAGAAGCATGGGCCAGACTAGTTCAGGGAACCACTTCCAGCTCATACTTCCTCATGAAGACAACTAGGAACCTTCAGAGACACATTTTGCATAGACTCTTGTATACCATCCTCTTCCTTCTCCCCTCTGCTTCCCTCTGCTCCTCTTTTGTCTCCCTATTTCTTTCTCCTTTTCCTTTCCTTTCCTTTCCTTTCCTTTCCTTTCCTTTCCTTTCCTTTCCTTTCCTTTCCTCTCCTCTCCTCTCCTCTCCTCTCCTCTCCTCTCCTCTC